>RJWM01044357.1:0-13308 GCA_004363535.1 Dasyprocta punctata | reverse complement strand
GTATCTTGTTTCTCCGTTGATTTTGAAAGATAGTTTTGCAGGGTACATCAGTCTGGGTTCGAAGTTGTTTTCTTTCAGGGCTTGAAATACTTCACCCTAAGCTCTTCTTGACCTGATGGTTTGTGTTGAGAAGTCTGTCATGATTCTGGTGGGTTTTCCTTTGTAGGTGATCTGGTTTTTTTTTTTTTTCTCTAATAGCTTTTAATATTCTGTTTTTGTGTTGAATTTCTGGGATTTTGATTATTATATATCTGGGTGTAGGTATATTTTGGTTATGGTTAGCTAGCATTCTATATGCTTCACTTATCTGAAAGTCTCTTCCTGTTCCCATGCTTGGAAAGTTTTCTGAAATTACTTCTGTAAATAGGCTTTTAATTTGATTTGTATTGATCCCTGCTTTTTCACTCACACCTTTTGTTCTTAAGTTATGTTTCTTTGGGTTGTCTTGCAGCCATTGTATTGTTACTTCCAGGTTTCTTGTTATTTTTAAGAGATCTTTCCTTTCATGATCACAAGCTACAAACCTGTCTTCAAGGTTTGAAAGTCTATCTTGAGTTTCCTTCAGGTGGTTTTGCCAACTTTCATTGGAGTTTTTGATTTCTTGGTAATCTCTTTGAATCTGTTTCATGTATTCTAAATCTTTTTTGTATTGTTCATTCCAGGTTTCCCTCATTTTCCTATGCTCCATTTTTTCATCTATGTCTCCTTTAGAGATGCCTAGCAATTCTTTTATTATGTTTTTCATTTCTTCTTTTAGTCGAGTTAGTATTTCTGTTCTAATTTATTTTATAGCCTCATGAAGTTGTTTCTGTACTTCAGTTGTCATCACCTCAGAGACTTTAGTTGTGGGACTCCCGACCTCTTATGCGTTTGCTTCTCCTGGATTTGTTCTGCTTGGATTGGAGGCTAGAGACTGCCTTTTGCTTCTTTGTCTTGATATGTTCCTGGGTTGTTCTGGACAAGTGTGTACCGGGGATCTTGGTAATACTCACATTGTCTGTAATTTCTCTGAGGTTAGACTGGTTCTTCTAGCCAGTGCTGATTGTGGATATCTGATGGTTACCACTGGGTGCGCTGTTACAGTGCTGTCTGCTGCCTTTCCCCAGCCCGCCTTGGCTCCCCTATGTCTGGCACAGTGCACGGGGGCAGGGCCGCCACCTGGGAACCTGGGCCAGTTATCCACTAATCTTCCACTATCACCCCTAGGGCACGCGTGGAGCCATGGTCTCCAGACCAAGCCAGTCACCTGCCGGGACCCTCTGGGGCTCAGTCGGAGCAATTTCTGTGGGACTATGCTCAACTAGGAGTGGCTCTGACCCCAAAATGGCTGCCAGTCCCTTGCTCTCCCTCGTGGGAGGTTGGGGTTTGCTGCACTCACTGTCAGCCAGTTTAGTCCTCCAGGTCTGCTCCCCCTGTCCACTACCACTCTCTTCCAACGCTGCCTCTCTGGGCAGAGGCCTCCAGGGTCACCACCGCCACTGCCAGGGCCACAGCACTTTGATCATGCATCACCAGGTTCCAGCAACTCATTTCACAGAGTGGGTCTGGCTCCCGGCAGAGGCGCCACCAGCCACTGCCTTCTTTGTTTAAGTGTTTCTTTTTACTCTTTCCGTGGGCTTCAATTCTCACTTTAGATTCTTCCTGGGTCCAGAGGACCCGCCTCCCTCTTTCTTGTCTTCCCCATGTTGCTATATTCCAACATCTGGACGGTATCTTTCAGGGAGGCTGCTTACCCTGCTGTTTACCATTCCGCCATCTTGTCCCACCCGCCTAGGTGCCATATAAAAACACGTGTCAGGCTGGGCTTTTGTGGTTGATCAAAAGAATGAAGAAACCTTATGTTCCATCAGACAGACAGTGCCTTGGTCGATGGAGTCAGTTAAGGAATGCAGTGCTTTCCATGGGCCAGGAATCATGCTAGGTGCTGGGTATTTGATGTGGAACAGAGGAGAAGAGTCCCCTCTAGCACCAGCTTGTGTCCTGGTGGGAGGGACAGCTGCCAGTCAGGTAAACCCGGGAATGACAAGCTTAGAAAAGTGCTGGGAAGAGGTAGAATGGGCCTTGTGATGGGGAACCATGGGTTAGGGGGATTTAGTGAAAGGGCACTTGGGAAACTCTAATATTCTGTTGTGACATTGGATCCCAGAAGCTAATGCTGGATTTCTTGAGCTCCTGTGCAAGGCCTTTGCGTGTAACTGTGTAGCTATTTGAGGATGGGGAAACATAGGAAGTCAAGTCAAGAAGCCTGCTCTAGGTGACGTCATGGCAAGTGCAAAGGGGTCACACCAACACAGTTTGGTCTGGACTTCTAGCCCCTGCACAAAGCTACCCTGTTGAAGGTCCTTTGTGTTTTTTTCTGTGGTCTTCTGGATTGAACCCAGAGCCTCCAACTGAGCTACCTTTCCAGTCCTTTTTAGTTTTGGAGACAGGTCTCACTCAACAGACACTAAGTTGCCCAGGCTGAGCTTAAATGTGGGACCCTCCTGCCTCAGCCTCTCAGAGCACTGGGATCACAGATGTGCACCACCATGCCCACCTGCGGATTTTTCTTTCTGTGATAAAGCATCTTTTTTTCACCTTAATAAAGTGGTTACAGATGTGTTGAGTGAGGCAAAACAGCACACACAGTGCAAAGGCCAAGTTCATCGCCTCCTCACTACAGGCCTGTGTGTTAGGAAGAGCAGTTCTAGCAGAGGGTGCTATGTCCCCCCACCTGTGTTCCTGCGTCCACACCATCCCACGTGGGGGCTGTTCTGTCACACAGAGCCATACCTTACACGGGATCTTTACCACGGCGACGTGTGTGGGTTCTGTTCTGTGGGTTTAAAGTCTCCGTTTTCTCTGGTTTTGGCTGCTTGTGTGCATCCCCTCACACGGACACATTGACACCTGGTTTTCAGTGCAGTTGACTACACACTGGCTGTGGTGCCCTCCCATCCAGCAGCACCGCGGGGTACCCTTGAGGTTGGCGTGCCTGCCTGGCCTGCATGCCGCAGCCATGGCATCCGTGAGCACCATGAGGTTGGACTCCCAGCCGGCTGGGACAGCCCAGGGAGTGGGTCTGGCTTCGATGCTCCGGGCCGTGGGTGACTCTGGAACTGGCTGTTGCAGATCTTCCTTGGGAGGCAGAGAGGAGCAAGGCCGAAGGTGCCCCTGCAGAAGCAGCGGTCATTTGCGTTAGCCCACATGGGGAGCTGTTTGGGTGCTTTGTGGGTGGTCGGTGTTCAGAGGGGAGTCCGGAGCGGTCTTGTCTTTGTTCTGTGTCGTGGTCACAGAGGGATGCCACCTGAGGGCGCTGTGCTGGAAACTCGCTCTGCTCCCTCGAGAGCACCGAGGCCGGGACCCGCTGCTCAGGGCCAGGCACCTTCCGGCCTTGGCCTCTGCTCTCCAGGCCCCAGCCCGGCCTCAGGAGCCCCGGGGGGTGTGGAGAGCTGGCTGTGGTGCTTGCTGCCTCTGCCCAGATGTGTGCACAGCCGTGAGTCCTGGGAGAGGACGGCGGCCCCGCTTGGGGGTGGCGGCCACTCAGGGAAGGCATCCAGGAGAAGTCGGGCTCCACTGTGTCCCTGACAGCTGTGCCACTGCGTCTGGTCTCAGAGCCCTTTCCTGGGCTCTGGGAGGCAGGGAGGGGGCAGGGCTTGTGCTGGAGCTGTCCTGGTGGGTGTAGGAATAGCACAGGTGAGATGCGCTCTGCAGGCTGAGGCGGGTGGATTTATCACTAGGCTGACTGAGAGGGAGCGGGAAGTCAAGGATGCTTCCAAAGTGTGGGGCCCAAAAGCAGAGTGTGGGTGCTGCAGTGCACCAGACTGGAGGCAGCAAGGGGAGCAGGGGCTCCACTTCACACTTGGGTTGATGAGGAGGAGTGTTCGGGGTGGCCTGGAGCTTGGGTGAGGGTTGTGTGGAGTTGAGGGTGAGCTGCATTTTGGAGAAAGACCATCAGCATTTTGTCCTCCGACTGCCAGCACTGAAGATTGGGACTGGGAATATGCTTATTAGTAAGTTAGCTGTTTTCTAACCACAAATGACCTATGTTTTCTCAATTTAATAGGTATTGAAATAGAGATAACTACAGCTTTCTGTGAAAATGTCAGCTGTGACATCACAGAGTGTAATAAAGTGTGTGGAGGAAGAAAATATTCCTGCCCTGAAAGCCCTTCTCGAAAAGGGCCAAGATGTCGATGAGAGAAATGAAGTAAGACCAAGTTTCTAAACACAGGTGTTTGTTGACTGCCCTGTCCGTATAAGGCACTGCGCTGAGGGGCTGGGGAGTAAGGAAAAACGAGTGGTCTCACCCCTCATGGGATGATTGACCATGGAATGTACAGTTTTGGATAGACCTCTAGATCCCTGATAGAATATTCATTCCACAAAACTAAAATGCTTCTAGGGACCTAGGGAGCCTCTAAAATGCAGTGTTCCTATAAATAGATAAGTCGGACAACATTAAGACTTTTAGAACATTTTTCCCCCATTAAAAACCAATCAGAAACCTAGGTATAAGACCTAACCCTTTGCAGCCCTTTGAAGAAAGTGTAAGGGAAATAACTGAAGTCACAGACAAAGGCAGAGACTTCATGAATAGTACAGGAGTTAATGGCAAGCAGGGACAGATGGGCTCCAGGGAATGCAGAGCTCCTCACAGCCCCAGAAACCGGCTATAGCAGGGGACACAGCCGCAGGCTGGGGGAAGCCGCCCAGCTACTCTGCCGGCCACGGATTCACAGCCAGGGCATTGCAGGAACTCCAGACACCGTGATGCCAGAAAGCAAATAGCCGGTCACTTAGTGGGCAGACGGACTCTGCAGGCGCGTCTCAAAAGAAGTGAAATAATCCTGTACCTTAGAACCGTATTTCCAGTACAGTGTGATTTTTTGCCAGCAGATGCGATGGATGAGAAGTGGTATCTTACACATACCTGTCCACCTGAGTGTGTCGGCATGTGGGCGCACATATGCATGCCCATATTTATGTCTATGTGTAAATGGGTAAAATTTTTTTGTGATAGTGGGATCAAACCCAGGGCCTCACACGTGCTGACAAGTGCTGCCCCTGAGCTGTGTCTCCAGCCCTGTTTTTCTCTTTGAGACAGGGTCTCACTCAGTTGCCCAGGCTGACCTTGAATTTACAATCTTCCTGCATCAGCCCCATGAGTAGCTGGGGTCACAGCCATGCACCGCTGTGCCTGGCAGTTCAGAGTTTTGTTGATGAGCTGTTTATTGTGGTAAAAAAGCACATAAAATGAAATTTGCCATTTTAACTACTATTATGTTTCTTAAACGTACAGTTGAGTAGTCTTAAGTGTTTTTTGGGGTTTTGTTTTGTTTTGTTTTGTTTTGGCCTGGTTTGTTGGTTTTTGTTTTTATATTTTTATTTTTTGGTTTTTTGAGACAGGATTTCACTATATAGTCCAGACTGAACTGGCAGTGATCCTCCTGCCTCAGCCTCTCAAGTGCTGGGCTTACAGGTGTGTGCCACCATGCCTGGCTTTTTGTTTTTCTGAAGACAAAGCCTCCCTTCTGGTTCAGGCTGGCCTTGAACTCACTACATGTCTTAGTTACTTTTCACTCATTGCTGAGACAAAACCTGACACCCAAAATGAAGGAAGGAAAGGTTTATTTATCTTACAGTTTTTGGAGGTTTCAGTCCATAATCAGCTGGCTCCAAGGCAGGTGGCATGGCACTGGGACAACACTTCAAGGCAGCAGCCGAGCAAAAGCAGCCAGAGTAAAAGGGGCCAAAGCAAGCCCCTTTTTCTCTCTTATATTATACACAGGACACCCCACCACCACCAGGGTAGGTGTAGCATTCACAAATCTCCTAACCTTCCTTTGCACAGGATGAGGATATTTACAAAGTAAGAACCCTGACTCCCTCTGACCTTCTCAAATTGACACAATGAACAGGTAACTGCTTGTGCCCTACATTCCAGGATGTAGAGCTGCTGAGTTAATTAAGCTTCTAGACTTGTCAAGTTGAAACAATGTATAAACCATAACAATGTGGATCCCAGGCCAGCCTTGAACTTTCAGTGATCCTCCTGCCTCAGCCTCCTGAGTGCTGGGATTACATGCATCACCTTGCCTACCCTAGTAAAACTCACATTTTAACCCTATTGTGTTTGCTTTCACACTGTGATCTGTTTACCCACCTCTCTTGGAGTCAAGATTAAAATTCACCTAATGTTTTTTGTTTGTTTGTTTGTTTTGGCAACACCAGGAATCCAACTCACAACTTTGTGCCTACCAGGCAGGCACTTAAGCCATTGAACCAAACTCCCAGTCCTAGTTTTTTGAGTCAGGGTTGCCCTATGTAGCTCAGACTGGCCTTGTGCTCACATTGTAGCCCAAGCTGGCCTCGAACTCACAACGCTCTGCCTACCTCAGTCTCCCGAGTGCTGGGATTAAAGGCATGCACCACCTCGCCCGGCTCAGTTCACTTAATGTTAACGCTCATTTGTTTGTTTGTTTGTTTGTTTGTTTTTTGGTACTGGGGATTGAACTCATGACCTTGTGCTTACCAGGCAAGTGCTTGAGTCACTGAGCTAAACCCCTGGCCCCACTCATATTTTAATAATGCCTGTATTGGGCCTGGAGTTTGGCTCAGTGGTTTAAGCACCTGTCTGGCAGGCATGAAGTTGTGAGTTCAATCCCCGGTGCCGCAAAAACAAAAAGAGAAAAATGCCTATATTTTTAGTGTTAGTTGTTTCATGTATTTTGGTTAGTTAACATCATACCTTTCAGAGATCATGAATAGTGAAGAATTTTTATAAATAAAAATACCTTTAGGTAAGATATTTTATTAGCATGTTCAGGATAACAAAATGTGTTAGTTTAAAAATACTATTCTGGACCTGGCATCGTGGAACATGCCTACAATCCCAGTAATCAGGAGGCTGAGGCAGGAGGATCACTGCATGTCCAAGGCCAGCTGGGCTATAGAGAGACCTTGTCTCAGCAGCCCCCCCGCCCCAATAAGTAGAAATAGGAAGGTAGAAACAAGGCAGAAACAAACAGTGCTTGGGTGGTTGGGCTTCTGGGAAGCTGAGATAAAGGGCGTGCTTCAGGCAGCTCTGTTGGTGCACCACCTTCTGTTTGGTCCTCTCTGTTCTGGCTGGAGGTCTCCGTGAATGGTAAAGCAACAGTTGCTTAGTCTGTGAGCGCCGCGCTTATGTCTTAGGCAGCTGCTAAAAAGCTCTTGTCACATGGTTTTGGAAGCCAAGGAGTCCAAGGCCAGGGGCCGGTGCATTCTTGCTGATGTCCCAGTGGGGGAAGGTGTCCCATGGGGGACAGGCAGTGAGGGAGGCAAGGAGGGGCTGGCTGCCCCTGTGTGGGGAGCTCACTTCCGCGGGGGCTGGGGGTCCCCTGTTGGTGTTGGGCAGGGTGCGTGGCCAGGCCAGACTCCTGAGTCTCCTCTGCTCGGCAGGGTGGGCAGACGCCGCTGATGATCGCCGCTGAGCGGGGCAATCTGGAGATAGTGAAGGAGCTGATCAAGAATGGTGCTGACTGCAACCTGGAAGACCTGGTGTGTACCCAAAGGATTCACTCACTGCTCTCCTTTCTCCTTCTGCGATTCGTTGCTTTGTTCCTGAGAAGAGATTCAAAAGTAACTGATTAGCACACAGCCTTGAGACATAAAATACGTTCCCTGGCCTCATGTGCTGTCAGCTATTTTCGGGAGAGCAGTGTTTGCTGTGGTGAAGGGCCTGGGCCAGCGCATCCCCTCGTGGTTCTGCTCGTAGGTGTCCAGTTAGACGCGGCCAGGAGAGTGGCTGCCGGCGCCCCACAGAGTAACTTACCCTAAATACTCAGTGCATGGATCACAGTTCGGAGGATGTGGTCCACTGCTGATGGATAAATCACAGTTCAGAGAGGGCATGTTTCCTCTGCTTTGCAGTTTTCATGGAATTGCTTCATGGGCCACACAGCCCCCTCTTAAATTTACTGATCATTTGAATTACATTGCTCTCATGAATAGAAGTTAAAATAGGATTCTTGTACCTTCCATTTAAAAAATGAAGGAGGGTAATTCGGCCCTTTGACACATAATTTCTGAACTCACCATGTGGAGTCACTGTGCCTCTGTTCTCAGATCTGATTTTAGAGTCTTTAATGTCACTGTAGAGTCAAGATTGCCAGCTGCAGGATCAGCCGTGAGGTTTGGGGGCCTTTGCTCTCTACCCGAGCGCAGTGTGTAAGTAGCAGTGCAATGAGGTGGAAGCAGCAGCCATGAGGCCTCTCCTGCACCAGTGCTAGTGATGCAGCAGACAGGAAATGCTTCTGAGGACTTCGGGGTTAGTTTCAGAGGTGGACAGTGGGTCAGATCACATCAGTTCAGTGTGATGATCTGGTTGTCTGCTCAGGTTTATTTTTCCTCACTTTGGAATGTGACCTTTGGTTCTGAATCCTGCCCCTTTTGTGTATGTGTTCAAGGATAACTGGACAGCACTTATATACGCCTCAAAAGAAGGACACGTGCACATCGTTGAGGAGCTGCTGAGGTGTGGGGTGAACGTGGAGCACCAGGAGATGGTTTGTACATTGTCTCTCATTCGGGTTGAGTTACCTAAGCTCTTTTTAACAGTAGCAGATCCTGTGCAGTCTTCTGTTTTTCTGTGTGAGGTGATATTATTCTGTTTTTTAGGATTTGAGGTTGAACCTTGAAACAACTCTTTGTTGTCTTAAACCTAGGTCTTACAATGTCCTTCTTTTAAACTGTTCCTGGTCATCATTTTCAGTTTAATTCAGTTTAAAATTCTGAAATGTTGTTAAAAAACAACTCATTATTCTTTAATAGTGAAAATTATGTCCTTTAGATAGGACTTTTAAGAAGGACATCATATGGGTTTAAAAGTATTTTTGCCAGTTGTTCTACAGATGAACATCTGTAGATCTCATTACAAAATGTAATTCCACTCCAACGTGCCATCTGTGTGCATTACACATTGAACAAGATGTGACCCTTAATTTTCACTCCGCTCTTACCTGATCTTGGTATTTGGTTAAGTCATGAAGGTGAGAAAAGGGATCATTTCTGACTCATTGTATATGGTGTCTCATGTCTCACCTTTTCGGAAGTTAATCCTAATGGTTGAAGAAAGGAAGGCAATAACCTGCCTTGGTATATAAAATGTGCATTACTTGGTTGGTGGTGCTTTTAGTACAGGAGGTCTGAGTTCTTAAGGAATGACAACTTTCCACCATCTGGCACTGAATAGTGTGCATTGCAATATCCATGAGAGATTTACCTCTGCAATCCTGCAGCCTCAGCATGTAGCGAGGCGGGTGCTATGCTTCTTTGTATAGGAACAGCCTGCCGTAGTTTGGAGGTATGATACTGAGGGATGGTGGAGCCTCTGGGGGTGGCCATGTCCTGGAATGGGCCTGGGGGCCTGACCCCTTCCTCCCTGCTATGTCCCTTGGCTGTCAGGAGACGGACGGCCCTCCTTTGCCATGGCTCCTCCTGTGACACAGTGGCAGTGGGGCCAGGTGACCATGGCCCAAAACCTCCGAAACCATGAGCCAGAGTCAACCTGTCCTTCCGAAAAGTTGTTCATCTCAGGGCTTGTGCCACAGTGATAAGAATGTGCCTGTTTCCAAGGAGAAGTTTTAGGTATACTGCATAAAAGTGTAGCGGGAGGAGGTAATGCTGGCAGGAGCCTAGGCCAGGCACAGATGCGGCAGCTGAGAATAGATGGTGGCTTCTTGCCTCAGTGGCTTCAGAGGTGGGCGGGACACGCAGGAAGTCAGCTGGTTCTCCATATCTTACTAGAGGCACCATGCCAATTGTTAGTTTATTGAATAATATGGATGCTGACTACGACCATCTTTAGGTGCTTGATAGGCCCCGTGTCATTTAATTGACTTCATGCAACAGTCCCATGAACCAAGAGTTGGTTTTATTCTCAGTGAGGTTGAGGAAATTGAGGCTAGCACAGGTGAATGTCTGAAGTCACGTAGCTGTTACGAACCCAGAGTGGGGTTTGGACAGAGGTTTGCTTAGTCCGGAGGCTTCCTCCTCTGTCTTTCTTCTTTGTACATCAGCGAGGGACGTAGAAACTATGAAGTCTACATTGTGAATCTGTAAAAACTTGGGAAGATCTTCAAAAAATGATTTCTTAAGCTTTTATGATTTTCCCTATTCCTCCTGTCTCTTCAAAATAATGCTCATAAAATTGTTAACATTTAAAATCTCCGTACTTGGTTTTGAACCACTAGAAGTCAGGAAAACTGAGGACTATGTGTTCTAATAGCCTCAAGGGACCTTAACCTCAAAGGACTTTTGAGTCAGAGCAGCCCAGCGGGCTGACGGGCAGTGCACTCTCTGGAACTTGTGCAGGGAGAGGAGTGACTGCTGGTGTCTAGGACACCTGCTGAGGAGTCTTTGTTGGGAGCACTTTACTGGGTCCCAGTCTGAAGGAGTTCATAAATTAGAAAGCTGTTTCCCTGTTAATGCTTCTCAGTCTTCTTATGCTAGTGTATGTAGGTGTTGTTTTCTTGAGATTAACAGTTTATTTCATAGATAACTTGCTTGGAGAATATAATTCAAATTAAGGTGAGAGCATGGTATTTAAGAAGTTCTGGGCAGACATTTCACAGGTTTAAAACGTTAGTGTAAGTCTTGACTTGACTAGGTGGCTATCTCTGTAACTGACCTAAAGAAATCTCTTCACACCCTTACGACTTTTGAAGAGTCCTCCTCTGGTATCTTTAGAATGTCCCTCCGTTTGGACTTGTCTGATGTTTCCCATGATTAAGTCGAGGCTGTGCTTTGTTCTTGAGGACACTACAGAGGGCATGTGCCGCACTCAGTGTGCTGCTTCCGGGCATGCGACACCAGCATGTATACCGGCTGATGTTAACTTTGATCTCTTCATCCATCTATTCATCATCCATCTGTCCATCCACCCACTATCCATCTATCATCCATCTAACAATTCACCCACCCATTATCCATCAATCATCCATCTATCCATCTGTCCATCCACCCATCCATTATCCATCCATCATCTATCTGTCCATCCATTCATTATCCATCTGTCCATCTGTCATCCATCTGTCCATTTGTTTATCCATTATCCATCCATCATCCATCCACCCATCCACATTGTGGTTATTTTTTAGAAACGTTCTCCTACAGTGCAGTTCTTTGAGTGTAGGTCATTGATGTCACCCCTAAACAATGCTGTGTGGCCTGCCACAGCTCCACCACATTGTTGTCCCCTCGTGATGTCCTTTATGATCCACCCCTCAGCTCTCTGCCCTACCCATGGCTGCCACTGGTATGTTTTCTTTCTCTGGAGTTTTGACTTTTTCAGATTAGGCTAAGCATTTTTTTTCATTCTTTTATAATGATATTGAAACAGAATTAGAAGGGTTAAGTGGTTTATAGTCTCAGAACCAAGTATGGGTTGGTCCAAATACTAATTTTAGAAAGCAGACAGAACACTTGAGTCCTTAGTATGATTTGGTTCCACCAGCCTGTTTTATTGAATTGCATTGTAGCTGAAGAGAGCATTGCTCCTGAAGCTTAGAAACAGTGTTATCCAGCTGTGAATTTGTACTCGATGACCTTGCCAAGCCCTGCAAGTCCCCATCATAGAGCACCACCCCCGTGCTCGGGGATTTGAAGGAAGTATTTAAATACAGGAAGCACTTAAATATTTAAATTCAGGGGTTGACTGTATTTGTTGGAATCCCTATCTGGAAAAAGTCTAAACGTATACAAGAAAGAGGATAGCTAGGACCTGGAAAGGTTTCTGGAAACCAGGTTTTAAATAGCCAGAAGTTTTAGAAATATGGAAGAGTCCAGCATCAACATTCTGTATTTCAGTTTTTGTAATACAGTACAAAGTTTAATTATTGGTGGATATAAGAGATTTGATTGATTTTATGTTCTAGTTTATATTTCTCTGGGGATTTGGGGAATTTGAAACCACATACTATCATCTTCAGGAAACGATGGCTTTTATAGAGACATGTGCAGAAGGAACTTGATTTGTGGCGTTCTCGTGCATGGTAATGACCCAGGTTGCCCTCTGTCTTCTTCTGCCAGGGGGGCTTTACCGCGCTCATGTGGGCCTGCTATAAAGGCCGCACCGATGTCGTGGAGCTCCTGCTGTCTCATGGGGCCAACCCGAACGTCACCAGTCTGGTAAGCGTGAGCAGAGGGGTCCTTTTGTGATACAGATGCTATGTTTGCTTAGGGAATGCTTTAGGCCAGTAGTGGGCAACTTTTTAGAGATGGATGCCCAGACTGACCCCAGAAGCCCCTTACTTATCACCAAGTGCCCACACTGCAATTACACCCAAGTCCTGAGGTTTCTGTTTAGAAAAAACAACTCCTACACTAACAGCTTTTGTCTTAAAAGAAAAATACAATAACTCACGTGCTGTGGGCACACCACCACTGCTCTCAGCGGCGCATACCTCACCGTGGCCAGGGCTTTCCTGGAGCCTCCCAAACATGTAGAACACGGGAGGGTTTCGTAAGCTGTCTTCATTTCTCAGTATTCGTCAGTCACAAGGCAGCTTTGGAGCTCTCGTGTTTGTTATACTTGTGTATTCTCAGGGGAGGTTTTGAGAGCCGTAGCTGTCTGCCCGTTCTGTGTGGATGCACATCCAGGGAGTGGCACTGGCCCACGGCCGTGCCATTTGTATGTGGACAGCTGAGCTCCCTTGGCTTTCCAGCCCCCTCCCAGCGCCGCCTTGGTGCCATGAAAATGAATGTGTTTACAGCATATGTCTGTCTAAGATGGAGGGGATCTCAGTTGCCAGTTGTGTGTTTTTAAATTGGAGAAAGGGCATTAACTTGATTTTAAGATAAGATACTTTTCTTTTACACCTGTTGGTACTTTCTTTAGCAAGCATGTGCTGCAAACGTTCACCTCCAAGGTTTTCTTCCTCCTCCTCCCCTCCTGCCTCCCTCCTTTGTGCCCCTCTCCATGCCAGCAATTTAGTGTTTACCCGATCATCTGGGCAGCTGGGAGAGGCCATGCAGACATAGTGCATCTCTTGCTGCAGAACGGTGCCAGAGTCAACTGCTCAGATCAGGTGGGTCAGCAGGGGGCTCTCATAATAACCACGGTCCTGGGAAGCTGCTCTAGTGGGATGTGTTTTTGTTTTTTGTTTTCATGTGTTTGTGTTTTTGAGACAGCGTCTCTCTGTATAGTTTAGGCTGGCCTTGAACTTGGGGCAATCCTCCTGCCTCAGCCTCCGGAGTGCTGGGATGACAGCACTGTGTTTTTGCATGTTAACACCGTGTGTGGTGACATCTCTCTCATAGATGGAGCCCTTGTGTGGCTCTGTCATGATT
>RJWM01044356.1:0-13314 GCA_004363535.1 Dasyprocta punctata | reverse complement strand
TCAATTTATTATCAGTTTTTATGGAATTCATCAATCCATTTAAAGTTTCGTTTGAAAGTCTGTGTTTATGGTTTTGTTTTTGGTTTTGCATTTTTGAAGGACACAACTTTTCACACTTTATTGTACAGAGCAATTGAAGATTTTCTTATCCCTACAACAGACAGCTCTGGGGATAGCAGGACATATGCAGCAATTCATTAACAGTTTGGCTAACCAGAGATTCATTTTCTGTGGAACCCCTCTAGCAACGCGAAACACTGGCAAGAAGCTTTGAAAGTAAAATCACTCTTTAATATTAGCCATCAAAGAGGGGAAGTGTTAAATTAAATGAGCTGGAGGTCTTTGGCCTGAGTCTATCTCTGTACTTTGAGTGTCTGTATAATGAATTCCAAGGTAACTTTAGTACATAAACAAACTGAAACCTAAATCTAGATGTGTCTTTTGTTTTGTTTTGTAGCAGCCAGCAGGGGTTCAGCCCATCGCCAGCAGCCGTGCTTCCCTCATAGGCAGCTGAGGGACCACGCCACGTCAAAACAAGGCAGATGCCTGTCTCAAACCAATTTCAGCACTTTCTGTGTTCAGACTACAGAAGCTCACTTTTGATGTTGCTGAGCAAAGCCTTCTGCCCAGTTCTAAATCCTTAAATGTTTGATTTAGTCTTACTTTTCCCATAAGTAAAAGTGGTTATCATTGCCATATCCATTATTTCAGTGGGCTAGTTTTTATGAATCCCCTTATAAAACATGAAATTGATCACATTCTGTTTATTGGAAAGTGATTTTGCACATTTTATTAGTATTTCTCAAATTATTAGTAAGTTTATTCAAAACTGAAATAGGAAAACAGAATGTTTGCAGCAATTAGTCACACTTTCAGTTCCCACAGTTTACTTTCCATTTTTAATTTTAGTTATAACCCTCTTCAGTGTCGTGTGGAGGGAGAGGTCTCATGAGTCAGGAGGTGTCACAGGTTAAAGGGGCTGGGAGGATATGGAATGTTTACTCAGTATCTGGAAGACTCTTCAAACTTCCTATTCACAGAGATTCTAACGTTATACACCTTTCATTTGTGTTCTGCTTCTGTAGTCATCGCAGCTTTCTTAGAGACGCCTGCCCTTGAGTTCCATTGACATTCACCCAAAAGATCTTCATCTGACTTCTTCCCATGCTGTTCTTTCTTCCTGTAGAACTTTATTTAATCTGCTTTGCTTCAGTATCAAAACTTTCCTTCCACAAGCCAATATATATCTGATTTATTAAAAGTCCATCAAGATTTTTCTTTTAAATCTTTTTAAGGTTTTCATTTTCCTTCCAGATCTGCTTCCTTTTCTTGTAAACACAATGTACTAATATTACATACATGTTGCATCTTAGATATAAATGGAACTTCACTAAGTGATGAGTTTTTCTTATGCTTGGGTTAAAATAAAATATAAATTTGTAAGGTGATATTGCTTGACACAGACTATGTAATATGTCTTATATTTATACTCAAATAATAATAAATAATTAAATCTTTATACATACGTTAGACATTTGTTAATTTTTAATTAATACAATTCAAGTATGTTTGCCAGATATTTGTTAAAACTAACAGAAAAGCTAGATTTTACAGGTTGATCTGAATTACAATTATTAATACCTAACTGAAAAACTGCTTTTTTAAAAATCTTATACAGTATTCTACACATACCTCCACTCAAGTAAACTAGGTTTCTTATAGCATATGTCTGTTCAATTTGCTTCAGAAGTTTTGAACATTGGTTTTATTTCTACTCATTAATAAATCTTTGCTTCATTATTTTTAGATGACAAAATATGTGAATTTCTGTGGTAATATCTATTTTCCTAAGCAAAACACTCTCCAAATTTTCTATATTTAAAAACATAGAATGGAAAGCAAAAGAACATGACACTATAAAAAAGATGTATTTGCATGTTTTTATATGTCACAATACTATTCACTCTTCGTGAAGCTGTGAAACCTTATCTTGTTACTCTGCAGAAAAAAATAATAGGAAACATTAGGTGAGATATAGCTCCAGAGATAAATCTTTAATCTCAAGCATCTGTATCTCTCAAATTTCTGTCTTTGAGTTGATTACCTCATAATTTATCATGACTTCATAACTCATCTATGAGATATATTACAAGAAATTTAATTGCTCAAAATGTAAATGATACTAAAAGTGGGAGAAGAGTAGACTGTGTTAGATCCATTAAATTTCCAAAAAGATCAGATTCTACAAGAAAAAATACTGTAGAGGCACATTTCCCAATAGTGTTCAGTTTATAATGAGCTTCTTCTGAATCAATTTTCTACTCTTCTCCGAACTGCAGAGAGATCGCATATTAACAAGTGGAGTTGACACTCAGCAGAACAGTGACAATAATGTTGCATCTTTGTAATCTTAATTTGCCGATGCTAACAGAGCTGTTTCCTCTATTAGCTGCCTCACCCTGAGCAAAACGGAATACTGTAGATGCACCCAGTTGCTATGATTTGCATCAAATTCTCTACCCTATTAACACTTTACACTTCTCATGATTTCATTTTTTCCCACCTACTCAGAGAAGTGAAAACAAAAACAAACAAAGAATCAGTATGTGGCAATAATCTGTGGTAGATTCATAGTCAAGGCCTTGAGTTCCACTTTGGTTTAAGAGAGAGGCTATGTTAAGACAAAAAAAAAAATGTGAGTCAAATGCCAACATAGTCACAATTCAACATGATAAATGTTACACTGAAGAGACTCAAGACCTGTTACCCCAAAATGTAGTAGTTTGGGATTTGAGAAAACAGCAAAAATAGAATAGTGTCTCTGAGTTTTTGCCATTCTCCCCTAAACTAGGCAGCAAAATAATTATCTGACTTTCCCCTACAAAATATGGTAAAGCACTTTTCCAAAGAGGGACTCCCTACAACTCAGTGAAGCCATGAAAATGCACTACTGCTCTGCCATGAAGGAATACAAATTTGAGTCATTTGTAGGAAAATGGATTCACCTTGAGACCATAATGTTAAGTGAAATAAATTGGACACACAAGTTTAAATATCACATTGTTTCTCTAATGAGGAAGCCAAAACATAATTATCTGGAAACATAATAGGTAATAGGAAAAAGGGAGAAAAGTTTCTTTTAAATGAAAAGGGGCAAAATGATGAAAGCTGGGAAGTGCGAGAGAAGGAGAAGGGAACATAAAAATAATTGCAATGTGCTAGGGACATGTGCCTACTCCCTAGGAAGAATGTAGTTATTATGCACTGCAAACATGGACAAACAATGATAAAAATTTAAGGAAATAAGATATGTCAGAACTATTTTCTGTTTTTCTTCAGCTACATGGAGCCACTATAAGGTTTGCAAAAACAATAGAACTGGATTTAATCAAGAGAAAATTTTCACCATATCAGCAGCAAAAGGAGGTGAAAGCTGAAATGGAATATTTATATAATAATTCATTTTGCAAAATAAGAGAGTGGAAGGGAGATCATAAGAAGTAAAGATCAAAATGGTTGGCAAGATCAACAGAGGCTTGGATATACAGTAAGGTCCAAAGAGTATTGTATTTGGGCATCAGGCACTGTAAGCTGTAAGACAAGAAACCTTCCGTCAGTGGTATGCTAGAAAGAGAGATTTTAGTGGGTAAAATACAGTTATGGGATGGTTTTACTAGAACAGAATATAAGGTCATTGATGAAGAGTGGCCTAGGACATTAAGTGGGTTTTAGCTACCTTCTGTTTATTGGAATCTTATTTTCCTTTCAGAAAGAAACTTGTCTACCTCCTCATTAGACATGAGGATTCGGTGGATTGATTTTTTGCACACAAACTGATATGGTTCCAGGTAATCCTCTCTCTTACAGAATTTGTTTCTATTTCCATTCATAAGTAATGGAACAAAATTAAACTTTTACTGCACCTTTGCATATGTGAGAAAATTCATCTCTGTACTACAGTAAATATTAGAGATGCATTCCTTCTACATGACTGTTGTCAGAAAGTCATGCATGCTTGAAGGAGTTGTGTGGCATTATCTTGAAAAACCTGATGTTCAGCTGGAAGTAATAGACCCAAGATACAGAGAGAAGCTGAGTTCTTGTTGGTATTTATGGCCTTGGATACAACCTTGACTGAAGAACTGAGTATTTTGGTCATGAGGATTACATATATATTCTTTCTATTATTAAGCCAATTTATTATATTTGATGAAAAGAATATTTAATAGCATGTAAAAATTTTATTCCATAGAGTCTAACTGTTGCACACTCTTTTGGTGTGCCCATTTTTGGCCTGAGTTTAATACTGAAGATGGTACCAGAGACAGACTTAAAGGATAAAATTACAGTGTGTTATTTATAAACAAGTTGAATGTATCACTAAGTATATCAGACATTTAGAATCAGATTACATTAATAATAGTAAAGAAAAAATCTAAATATATATCATTGGAGTATTAAGTAAATTAACATTCTCTTCCCATGTTTCCAAACAATCATTTGAAGAGCAGACTCTACTAATAAAGCTATGTATTTATGAATGGATATATTTTTTCTTCCTACAGAAATAATATGGCATATATTGTGATACAAAGTACAGAAATGAGTACAAGAGAAAATCAATGGAGAGATTCGTATTTAAACACGGTGTATTAATCTATGAATAGTTATGCAGACATACTTATCAGGGAAAATGTTATGAAGTGACTTTGGCTGTAATTTACAATAACTATTTCCAAATATATACACTTTTTCATGATAAAGTAGTCCTTTAAGAAAAAGTTTCCTATTAGATCATTTCTTGACTGTTGTTACATTTACTGCTTGCAATTAATAGTGTGCTTTATTCAATATATGTGTGTGGTGGATTGACAACTGGTGGTCAACTGGCCATACCCAGCTGAACTGAATCAGTGTGGTGCTGTGTGTGGAGGGCACACCAGGATTGTTGCCAACAATGCATAAAGGAGAACTGGAAAGGAAGAGGTGGTGTTGTTGATTGTCTTGTTGCATTGGTTCTCTGGGATGAGATTGTCAAGCTTCTTTCCTGATGTGAACTTGTCCGTTCTCAGCATCAGAGGAGCTCAGGACCTTGTTGTCACTGAGATTTGCTGCGCTTCACTTTGGGGGAGCACTAGTCCTTACTTTAAGCATTGCTTCCTGGCTCCAGTGCAGATCTCTCAGCCTACTGGCACAGATCCTTCATCCCACTGGCACAGATTTTCTGGCTTCTACCGCTGATCTTTGGGTCATGCCAGCGCAGATTTATAAGACAGACTTGCGTGAGACACTGTCACGGTCTCTAGGTCCTCAGCTGGGCTCATGCAGGACATTGCCATGGGATCCAGGCCCTCAGTTGGATTCTTTGAGTCTTTAGTGTGTGGATAGATTTCCTGCACTATTTCTGTATTTGACTCTAGGTGACTATCATAAAATAATCCTATAAACTATGTATCCTGTATTAAATCCTTTTCTTCACAAACCCTGCCTACAACACATGTGGTAATAAAATAACCCATTCTCTATTTCAAGGTAAGCAGTCTGTAAGTACTTAACAACTATTAGGAAATGATTTCATACCAATATGACAAAAATAATTTTCTTACCAAGAAGACAAAAACTAAGCTAAGATTTGAATGCAAGAAATGCTGAAAATATTAAGCATTGTATTGTGCAGATTATTTTCTACTTTCAGACTTCAAGAAATTTTGTATTCACAGATTATGTTGATATAATGCATTACAATTAGGAACTGATTACACTGCAAATGAAAGGATAACATTAAATTTATTTAAATGATAAATTTAGAAGTGTGTTAAAGACCAAATATAATTTACTTGAAAATATTTTAATATTTTCTGTGAGTTTTTTGTTTGTTTTGGTTTATAAAAATGAATCATTGCTTTTCACTCATAATGTCTGTGAGAGACTTACAGATCTTGAACTTTTGCAAATGACGTTTGACAATATAAATTTTATTATATTTTACTAGATAGGTTGATGGTCATAAACAAGTACTAGAGAGGATGTTTCCTTTAGCCACCCTTCCATGTTTACTTATCAACCCTTTTACTAGAGATAGAGCCAGAAACCCAGGTCCCATCACTGTATTCTGAAGCTGTTCTGCATCCTACCTTCAGCCCAAAAGGCTAAATAATTGTTATTCAGGAGAAAAACCTACTAGGAAAATTTAGATGATGCAAAACAATTCCCTGACCATATGGGAGCTTACAAAGTAGAGGAACAATGGGAAGAATAGTATACAGGAATGTACATTGTGGCAAGCTTCCTCTAGATAAGCTAGAAGTTCTCATATCATTTCGGGTCTCTTTTGCCCACAGCAACTGCTAGATTGATGTGCAATAATGTCTGTTTCAATATGTGCTACACTCTGTCCAGCTAATGTATCTTTCTGATATGCACTTTAAGTAATGAGGTGTATGGTTCTCACACAGTGTTTATATTTTATTCCCACAGCCCATTTTCCACATCATATTTTTTCTGTGTTGTAAAATGCAATAAATCTGAGAAAAGGAAAAGAGATAAATTTTATTCATAAAACTGCTTCAATAAGGAGAGCGGAAATATTATAACAGGGGAATGAGGATTATTGAAGTAGGAAGCGTCTCTTCCCATACGATCTGCCAGTATCTCAAAGATTAGGCAGAGAGGAATCATTTAAGAGGAGGGGTAAATAGAACTTTAAAAAAGCTACCTTGCCAGGGATATAGCTCAGCAGTACAGCAACAACCTGGCAAGCATGAGGTTGTGAGTTCAATTCCTGGTATAAAAACAAATAAACAAAAATCAAAAAGCAAGAAAGCAAAAACACAAACAAAAGCAAAATAAAACAAAGAAATAAACAAAAACCACAGCTGCTTATGAGGAGTGATAGGATGAGCAAGAGGCTTGACCAGAAACATGCTGTTTTTCTCAGAGGTCAGTTTTTATTCCAAAGGAGCCACTAAAAAGAAAGTTCTGTGTTCCCATACTCAGGAGTAGGTCAATGCTCACAGCTAAGAGACAAGTAAGAAGTTTCACTCAATCTGGTCAAGGTGAATTACCAGATGTTATGTCTGTTTTGGTCAGAAGGTGCCAAGACCACCTGACAATTCATGAGGCTAAGAATAGGAACTTGAAGGATCGGTTCTGACCTAACCCTTGGTGATAAAAGGGCTGTCTTCTCGATTACCTAGGTCGTAGAGGGAGACTACATTTTTGAAGTTAAACTATTTTCCAGAGCATAAAATGTTTGTGGGTGGAGGAATAGAAAACCGCTAATATGTCACTGATTGCTATGAGCGCAGAGCTCGCAAAATTCAACATTGTCAAGGTGACCATCCCATTCCTCCTCCAAAACAAGACCCATCCAAATGAACTGCTTTAAAAGAGAACAAAACCTACATTTGAAAGACAGAGTGGTTGCTAGTACGTTTTAAAATTTTAACAACAACAAAAAAAGGATAAAAACAATACAGAATTTCAAAAAAAATAGGAATGCTGACAAAAATGACTTTGTACAGGAGGGTGATGCAGAGGGAGAAAGACAGGATTAACGGCTCTCTCTGCCTCTGTTTTGGCACTGCAGAACTGATGTGGGAATTCCACAGACTGAAGAATGACTTTCACGATGAATCGGGTAAGAATTCTGTTGGTGACATATTCATAAACTTCCAGGCAAACTGCCTTTGTTTTTCCTAGGAAAGTGAAACACTTTTCCTATTAAGAATTCTCAGTAGTTTTATTCACTGAAATTTTTCAAGATAATGAAAATCCGTATATACTATGATAAATTTATTTGCAGCAATTACTATGCTGTAAGTTTATAGTATAGTTATCTACAAGTCTAAAAACTTAAAACCCTACATTATTCCCCTTTGAATCTTCAGAAATAATTGTTAGATATTAAGACATTGAAAATAAAAGAAATATCCACATCTTTTGTCAGATTATACCCATTCCCAATCTCATTGTCAATTTTCCTCAGTTCAGTCAGGTTGAAAATGTAATCCCAGCAGCTATGACTTAACAAGTATGTCAAAAACAGGGTTATATTAAATTTCATTTCTCACTGAATTTTTAAATATTCTTTTTCCACAGTATAGCTGCAGGATCTCCAACACACACTAGGAAATCCCAGAAAATATACTGCTTCCTATCATTAACACTACTCACCTGTCCAAGCATCTTTTTACTCATTATCAAACACTGAGCTTAGTATGTGCTAGGTACTAGAGACACAGAAGCGGAAACCCATGCTCCCCTCCTCTCAAGAGCTGAAACTTCAGTACAGACACAGAAACACAAAGAATGCACTATGATGTGATGATATATTAATGCTGGTAAACTCAAGGTATATGGATAAATTATGCTTCATTCAATAGTTTTACATTTTACCACACTATTTAGCATCCATGTAGAAGTACAAATTAATCATTTTTATTTCTTTATAAGGTTGTTAAAATGACTTATTCCTAACAGAAACCAGGGATCAGAAATAAAAGAAGTTTGGAGGAACGTGACTGCTGTGATGATTAGTTTAGGTAGAATAAATGCCACTTAGAATTTAGTGACTTAGAACCTGGGGATGTGAATACCACCTGTCATTCCCTTTTAACAGTTCTGATCTTGGTCAACCACTTAGAATATTATTGCACCATTTTTCAATCTCTGCCTATGGTAGTTTAACATGGTCCTTGGCTCTTTTTTTTTTTTTCCAGTTCTCTTTTTCTTTTTTTGCAGTCTAAAATAATATAGACAAGCATTTTTGAAAGCAACCCTAAGGCCAAGGAGAGTATTTATATCTGCCGCTATTCAGAGAATAACTGAGCCAATAAAGCACTCGATGGATTTTGCACTTTTCCCATTATGTTTCTCAGCTTCCTGTGGGTAGTCTATGAAAGACTGTGGGTGTTCTTAATCAAGAAAAACAACATATTTCTTCTATCATTCTTCACTTGCAGTGGTTTCATTTAAACAGATTTCTTGTCAAATGATATTGAAGCTTCAAAAATATTTTCTTTATCCACGGGTACATGTACAATGACTCTAATGTATTGGATTTCTTAGACCATATTCAATTAATTTTGATACAGTGGAAAATTCATTGAGGTTTTTCGCATAAAACTTTTCCCCTTAATATAAGACTACATGAAATACAGGAATTGCCAGTACAGCTAAAAGAAAGTGCCCAGTAAAGCTCCTATTTGAGCATAATAGAGCGAGTTCCCTTACAGTCAAAAATTCTATGAATGCTTGAACTCTCTAAGCTTCTCTGCTATTCATTGTTAGCTGAATTTCTTTTATCTCAGTATGGATAACACTGTCCTTCCAAGAACCTTTTCCTTCTGAGGTTCTTGGAGTCTTTAACCCTTAGCACTTCCAAAATCAAGATAGATGGATAGATAGATAATAGGTGGGCAGGTAGATACATAGGTAGGTAAAATAAAGAATTTAGAAGTTGAATCTGTCAATATCTATACAGAGCAAAACTTCTTATGAAATTCGTTTGAATCTATCAAAATATTTTTTAAAAAAAAGAATCATGTAAGGAATTTGACCTCACCCAAATCAGTATCAATAATGGAAAAGAATGCAGGATTGTTGTAAGAGGAATAATAAATACAGACTGGCTCACTAAAAGTGTAATGAAAAGGAGTTTTGTAAAGAATTCATGTGCAAAAATGCAACAATTCATAAAGTTGTTACAATCTCTCTAGGATCCGTGCAGTGTTCCATGCAATTCTTATTTCTTCCATTATTTTTCATCTCCTTTTGATGTGAAGATTCCAGACAGATTTCTAAAACAGATTTCCAAATAGATTTCTAAAACAGTTAATTTGAATCAGCATTGGTTTTCTGAATCTAGATGCCAACTTTTCCCTTTAGTACATCTAGATTAACAAGAATCTCTGACACTTTAGGCAATTTAATCTTTATATGCAAATCTAATAGAAAACAGTGACCCAGCTTATTTTAATAATAGGGTTACACTAATAGGTGGTGTAAGAAAATTCCTATCTTAACATTACAAACTTCAATTTGATAATGATTAAATAGGTCACTACTTTAAATTTTCTAATACAGCATCCTCTATTGAGGCTTTTACCAAACACAGTTTAAACATCCAAACTCACGAAAGCCACATGCCTTCAATTACAAGTCATTGCAACAGCGATAAACCCTTCATACAGGAATTACTTGACTGATGCTCTTCATGGCTAGCTGGCAGGAAGATAAGAAGAAGGATATTAGCAACACTTTCTATGTTGGTTTTAGGAAACTGATAAACACAGAGCCAATATGGCAAGTGATCCCAACAATCAAATCTATCAGACTGTGGAAAATTGAAAGTACTTTTCAAAAGCTACACTGGAAAATTCTTTTGAGTTTACTAAATTTAAATACTCTTTTATCTCTCAGACTTGTAAAAACTAAAATCAGACATCAAATGTCAATCTACAAAATATTATTTGTGGCTTGCTTTATTGCTAGTATTTCAGCCTAAGATACAAGTTAATTATTGGGAAGAACTAAATACCTGTACTTTGCATAATTTGCAACAAAACAATGCAGGACATGCCATTAAAATGGCTCTCTTATATGAAGAAAGCACATGTTTGGCAGAATAAGTACATGGAGTTCTGCTTCAGCATTATTTACTATACTTTCTCTTCCTCTCTTTTTTTTTTTTTTTTGTACCAGGCATTGAACACACGACCTCACACTTATTGGGCAGGAACTTAAGCGGCTGAGCTAAATCCTCAGCCAATTTACTGTAGTTAAAACACACTTGATGATCCAGTGTGATTCATTAGACCTGGTAAATTTTAGTGGTTCACAATTCAAGAGCATGGAAATTCCGTATTTCTTGTATATGTAGTATAGAGGGATTTAAATTCCATGCATATCTTTTTTGTCAAACACTGACCAAGAATTACAAAAATCCTGCATTTGATGACTTAAAAGCAATATGAAAAATTTGAATTATTTTAAGAGTATAAAAATCCCCTAAGAATATTTGAAAATATGAATAATAATAAAAATGGAACCGAGATTATTTAGCCTGAAAAAGGCAAGTTCAAATTTATGTACCTAAACTTAGCCAATCTCTCTGAATTCAGCATCACCATCTTAGAAGTCAAGATGAAGAGAGAAAATATCATTTTAAAGGATCATTTGTTAATTCATCTCTAAATCTTTAAAGAGGGCAGCTACATGCACCAACGAAAGCTCATTATAAAATCACTGACTCTGAAGACCATCTTTCCATCCCAAGAATGGAATTTGCTTTTTTCTACATTTCTTGATTTTTTCCTCTTTAGCTTTTCATACTCTCAGTATCTGCCAAGTCTTTCTTCTCTGGTTGCCTTTTCTTCTTCTTTTCTTTTCCTTTCTTTCAATTTTTTTCCCATGTAGAGAATCCATCTCAGGACCTTGCACTTACCAGGAAGACACTACATTGCTAAACTATATTCCCAATCAATTTGTTGTGTTTTAAACGGTGCTTTCAAGAAATAGCAATTAACATTCACCACATATTCTAGTCAATGATACTTCTATAGAGAACCAGAAGAAGTCACTGTTATGGTTTGTGTCTAGATGTCCCTACAAAGCCTCATACAATCATAAAATTTTTCAGAGGTGGTTGAATCTAGAATGTGTGATTGGTTGGTAGTACAATGCTGGGATTAAGTGTGCTGGGATTAAGCATGCTGGGATTAAGCATGGGTGATTACTGGATCAGTCCACTGATTGTACTGGCACCACCCTAATCCCAGTAGACTGCCATAAATGGCTGACCTGCTATGTGCTACTCTGCCTTGGAGCCAGCCATTCATGGATTGAAACCTCTACAAACTGCGTGCTAAATGGACCTTTCTTCCTTTAATTTAGAGTGTCAGGTATACTGTCCCAGCAATGAGTAAAGTAACTGATACAATTGCTACAGACATGGGCCAACACTCACGTGGCATAGTTTCAAAAATCTATGCATGTGAACAAATAACATAATATCTGGTACTGAGAAGTATTATAGCAAAAATGTAGTGGATTATAGAAACTGAGAGATGAGAGCATCTAGACACCAGTTTTAAGAAAGGCTTATCTGAGGAGGAGGCACTTGCTCAGCGGCTATCTAGAGGAAGTGTTCTGAGCAGTCTCACCAATAAACACTGAAGACCAGAGGTAAGCATAAGGGTCGTGTGGCCAAAGCACAACAGAAAGACTGAAGACTGGGGGTGGAATGCTGACCTTTACCTGCGTTCAGATGCTATTGAATCAAGTTACCAAATTCACACCAGCAGAAACCTGAAAATAGCCTTCAAATACATGAAAGAACTTGTCCTTTTTTCTCTGGAAACATAAGAGAAAGTTCTTTCAGGTTGACATCTAAATTTCAGAGTACATTGAAAATATTTTAGTGACAAGAATTAGTAATCACAAGAATGTATAATATTTTTCAGGGATCATACTTTAAGACAGTACATAGTTATTGATTAGCTACCCAACAGGCATCAGTGCTCTATAGTGTGAATAGAGTAATATCGGCACTGGAAACATGGTGATAGAAATATGGGTCCTGATTGTAATTCAGCTCTGAGAATATGAACTTTATGTTTTGGAAGAAAAATGTCATCCATTATCTTTCGACTTGTGTCTCGTGCCAGGAATGAACAAATTAATAAACTAAAACTAAAAAAAAAAAAAAAAGGAAAGAAAAACATTGATGGAGATGTATTTGCAAGGTGATGAGGCAGACCCAGCACAGGAAGGAGGTGCAGGGCTAGCTTTGTTTGAAGTGCTTGCAGGCAAGATGACAATGACTAAGATAAAATTTGAAGCACTTGGAAGGGAGAGAAAGCATTTCTGATGACAGCAGAAATAGTTCTCACGATAGGCACATTGTTCATAGACCATGGGCTATTCCAGAGCTTTCCTTCACTCTCTCTTATTTGAGCAAAGAGTAGTTATGAGAGAGGGGCTTGTGATAAGGAAGCTTGTTTATGTCATGCCAAGGAGTTTGTATGTTACACTGACTGTGATCAAGAGTGCCTGAAGAAGTAGGAACCTCTCACAATGTCTTTTTAGCAAGATCAATCTATTGGGAATATGGGGATGCTTGAAAAGCATCAAGAAAAAAGGCAAAAAAACCAGAGAAATGAAAATTAAAGTATCATCATGATTGCATTTTACTCCAGAATGAATAACTATCATCAAGAAATCAAATAATAACAAACACTAGTGAGGCTGCAAGGGAAAAGAAACCCTTCCACATTGTTGGTAGGAATGCAATCTAGGACATCCTGCATGCAA
>RJWM01044355.1:0-13309 GCA_004363535.1 Dasyprocta punctata | reverse complement strand
TCAGCACTTCAAAACAACTATGTGGAAAATAGAAGAGACCTTGGGCGCTAGTTCATTTGGATGTTAATGGATATGGTGGTTTGAAAGGGGAATTAGTGTGTGTGTTTGAAGCTAATTAAGGCACAGTTGTTAAATGTCACATCTGTTGTTAATAAAGCATATGGTTTTAAGATTTAATCTTGCACAGATCTGGCATATTCAACCAATATCTGCTTATATTGAGATCTGGGAAGATTTTATCCTCTTGTGGTTTATTGGAATTTAGTATTTGTGGTTGAATTTTAAGAATGGATCTTTGAAATAATTTAGTAGGGATTTTAGGTGTTTATAATCTAAATAATGCATAGAATATTTGCTTCTTAAAATCTATAATGCTAAGGAATATTATAGGAATTAAATACTTCATAAATGAGAAAGTTTTGGGGGAAAATAATTTGAGGTCTTTTAAAGTAAACAATGAAACTGTTCGTTCTTTTTTTATTTTATAGAAGAAAGTAAAACAAAATTTCATAACTAAATAGTAGGAGAGTAACAATAGATAAAAAGTTGGATATTGTTATCTTTACAGTAGTTATTCAGAGTACAAGATTTGAACGTTAAAATTTCTCCAATCGATATTAGCACAAGTCTTTCTTTTCAGTGAACTAAAAAAAAGTGTTGATTCTTGATAAATATCTTTTAACTCTACTTATCTATTCTAAGTGGATTTGGTTTTATAGTATCTTGTTTCCAAGTCTACTGGAAACAACTATATGAATCACTATATAAGATAGATAATATTTCAACTGGAAAATACAAATGTTATAGAAATTTTATTTAAATTTTTATTGAAGTTCAACTATTTATACCAGCATAATTTTGTTTAAGTTCAAATAACATTATTTCTATTTGTTAGAATATAATTTGCCCTGTTTTTATTTCTGTAACCTAGAAAGGTAAAACAAAAAGTAAATTACAATCCTCTATTTGACCTCTTTTCACATCTAATTTGGGAGCATTGTTTCTGTGGAGATAACAGTCTCCATGGTTACTGGCTACAGAGACATTGAAAATGTTTTAACTATGTTAGAGAGAGCTATGGGGTTGTTATTTGCATTTCAGCAAGCAAAAGGATTCATCCTCTGAGTCTCAACTACCAAAATAATAAATTTGGTCAACACGAAACTCACTGTAATGTCCATGATATATTATTGATTTATAGATTGGTATGTACACAATGAGAGAAACTGTAATTATACAATGAGAGAAACTATATCCAAAGTTGTAATTTGTCAAAGTAAATGTTAATGGGTTTATTTGGCTACCAGTGTCTAGCCAGATCAATATCACAATGCTATTTAATAATTAAAGAAAATTTTATCTTTTCTGTTGGGGGACTCATTTTGTTACTCCAGAAGTACCACTAAAAGAAATCAAGAATAATTTTAAAAGAATTAATATTTGTATAAACAGAAGTCTGAGCAAAAAAGAATACAACTTCAATTTTCCTTTCAGTGTTTTTTGGATTACAACAGCAGTGGAAGGGGTTAAGAAATAACACAATAACTATTACATATTGTAACACTATAACTATTGTAGTCACCACAAGTTTTTCTTAAAATCATCCATTCTTGAACATGCCAATCAGGTGTGCATAATTTCATGATATATTAAGACATAAATGATGATGTTACAGCTTTTGGATAGACAAAGATTGAGGGCTTTTCCTAGTCATATTAAAATATTAGGTCATTCTAAAATTGCAAGAACTCTGCGAGTGATCAAGATGTTTAAAATTTAACTTTTATTAAAAAATTAACTTTTATGCTCCTTCTGTATATTCGAATTTTGGACATTTAAACATTTGACATTACTAGTAACAAAATATTCAATTTCAATAATTTTTTCAGTTTGGTATTTTAGTCAACTCACTTTGAACTGACTACTCTCTGTCAGTGTATTACAGTGATAGAGCACAGCAACAAATTGAAAGAAGTAGTGCATGGAAGTAATCCTCCAGAGTGTTGGTATTTTGTTTGAGAAGATTTATTCTATGCTCTGTTTCACCCATGCTCAACATTTGTCATTTTAATTCAAGAGCTTTGTGTCACATATTTAAAAAAAAAACTGTTTTCCCTATGAACATTTAACCACTTTAATCCTCAAGGTTGCTGCAGGTTTTTTCCTCTCTTCTAAAATGGACAGAATCATATTTTAAAACATATTTACTTCATATGGAAATATCGAGGGGGTTTGTTTTAAATTAGTTTGACTATTCAATTGTTTAAATACTGTTAAGAGAAAAACACAAGAGTAAAAAGCAAATCAATAAAATCATGCAATTCCCTGAAAATCACCATTACATTTTTTTGTTTGCGTCTGTTTCTTTCTTTCAGTGTAGCAATGTGAAAGTCAATATCTGACTTGTACATTTATATAAAAGCATTAAATGGCTATTAATAATGATGTCCATAACAGTACTCATTATTTAGAAATTATCTTCAATTAGAATTACATTAAAATTCCAAACTATATATTTTAAAGCACACAAATGGATATTCACTCTCACACACCATTTAAAGTACTTCCACAACTCTTTTTATTAGGGATTTATTGTGTATTTGGAATCTGCTGCTTCATTGTTCCCATTAACTTGTAAATTTAACTAATTTATGATTGGATACTTTACAGAAGGGGAAAAAGGCTTATACCATATATCATATTTTACAAGCAAATAGAGCTGATGAAATGAAAATGAATAGTAGATACTGTATTGATTTACATGTGTATAAAATAAAAAATGGTTCACTAATAAATAACCATGTTTTTTTGTGGTATTGGTTTATGATTCTTAACTCACAATGCAACATAGATTAATCTAAGGGATATTTTAAAAATCATAATGATATCAAAGATCTCATACCCAATTTTCATAATTGTAATTTAATTTCTGAAATATTTAACTCATCGAATTTTGAAATTCTTTCAAAGATATTTGTATAGAGATATCAACTTCAAATATATGCTCAAACACTAAAAATTAAAATGTCATATGTCTACTTGTCTGAATAAATTAGTTTGGTAAGGTCCTTTGTTTTTTTTTTCTAAAAGATATGAAGCCCAGATGCTGGCAGAATCCAGAAAATGTTTCTCTCATTTAAGATGTAGCATGTAAATATAAAAGTTATCTATTATTGTAGTTATTATTTAGCTCAGGTTGAAATAATCTCTGGATTATAGAGAAGTGAATTTAATTTTACAAGGTATAGAAAATCTAAGAATTTTGCCAAATGGTTTCTTGATATTTCAAAAAAACCATTCCTATTGTATTGCTAACACTTTATCTTGTAAGTTTTCTTTCAGTTTTCTAAATTTCATTCTTAAACATTTAACAAATAATTTGCTTATTCAGACATATAATATTGTATATAGTTAAGATGAATGTCATACTTTTATATATGTGTACATTGTGAAGAATTTACCAAAATTAATACATCCATCATCTCATATATTTGCAAATTTTTATGTGTCTGAGAATATTTAAGCTACGCTGTGAAAATTTTGTATCCTTAGATTTGATTCCATTTTGTAATGGAGTAATAAATCATTTAGATATAAATTAACAAATAAAAGTCTGATGAAAACATAGTTCTAATTCAGATTTTAGCTCCAAGCTTGCTCTCTACCTGTATGATACAGCATCTGATAATTTATATTTTCAAATAGATGAATTGCACATGTTAGCAATAATGTCCATTATTTTTTTCTTTCTAATATTTCACAAACCCATTTCCTATTACTGTATTTATTGGAGTTTGGCAAAGTGGTGTCGCATACACATTCAATGTTAATATATTAGGTACTCATTTGCTCATTCATTTCCCAAATATTTAAGGGAAGACTTTCAGAGAGTTGTTTATTGAATGATTCCTTTTATTAAGGAGTTTCCCATGAGCGGTAGACCTAAATCAATAATAAGAAAGTTCCATTCCTATATCATAAGTGTCCTTGGCAAAGTATTGTTTTTACAGTATGAGAGGTACCCTGGCACAAAACAGGAGGGCAAAACAAAGAAAACCTCATGGAGGATAAAAAATGTGATATGCATTCTGAAATATAAGACTATATTTACTGTAAGTAGGAGGAAAGTGCATACAAATTAAAGGCTTCAGAAAGGGGACACGTATAGAAATTGAGCTGTGATAAGACACTGGTCGTCAGACAAATTATCTTTTTTTTTTTTTTTTTTGAAAAGCATATTCTGAGCAACCTATGCTATTTTTTCTCTATTTTTTAACAGAATACAACATAGTACTGTCTTTGCCTTTATGTGATTATGACAAATTATTTCACTTTGAAAACAATCTTTGGAAAAGAGCACTACTGTTTTTTCTGATTTTATTTATTAGTGGTATGAAATTTGAAACATTTTTATGATAGGTAATTGCTGATATGTCTCATTTTGGGTCAGTATTATGTTTTGAGTCAGTGAAGAGCCAAATTCACAATCCCTGTATTCCTTGCTTTTCTCTCCTCGTACTCTGTTAATCTCAATTGGTTATAATAGGTGGTACCAAGGTAGTGAGCTATTATTAGAGGTTTTGGTTAAAACATTTCTTTTGAACTATTTGTATCACTAATCACAGGTAAAATATATTCTGGTTTTGTCCTTTTAGACAATATTAATGAGTATCAGATTGCTGAGAGAAAACCAACCATGTAAATTTCTTTACAAAAATAACTTGTTTTTATATAATATTTTGAAAATGAAAGATCAAATGAAATGTTATAATAAGATAATTTCATTTTATATAAATCATCAGTTGTTCATAGGTGCCCTTCTGAATATTTACATGACCAGTAATATCATCCCATGGATGTGAAGGGTGTGCAGAATTAAAGAAACCTTACTTAAATAAAAGAAATATCTCAAAATACAAAAAAAATAATAATAAGTCTGGTTGTTGAACCTCTAAGTTAGATCAAAATATACCCCACTGCATTTTCTGTTTCTCTTTTCATTTACACACATATATATTTGAAATGTACATGTATGCATATAAGAATTTACCAATATGTAAATGATATGTCACATAGATATTCCTCAAAAATTTACAAGTCGTTATTGAGATGTAATTTATATACATTAAATTTAGTTTTAGTTTTATACTTTTAATTGTACAATTTAATTATAAATTTAATTTGTACAGTTTTATGTCTTTTGGCCAGATATACATCTTCTTCTTCTGCAAAGCAAAGTAGAGACTATTTGGGGGTGATGGAAATATTCTAACAGTAATTTTTATAGATCTTATAGTTTAAAGACCAATAAATTTCTAATAAAGAAATTATAAATACAATTTTAATGTAATATATAATCAGCTAATCTCGCTTAGATATGTAATGATGGCAGTTCCATATGACACATGTTGAATGTTCAATTTGTTTGTTGTTTGTGCGTTTATGTTTTGAGTTCCTGTCTCGCTAGGTGTCGCAGACTGGCCTTAAATTTGCAACCCTCCTGCTTTTGCTTCCCAGGTGCTGGGGTTATAGATGTCAGTCACCATTCCCAGCTTCAACGCACTTCCATAGGATGGGTGAACTACAAATAAATTACTTGCACTGGTAACTTCTTATTCAACAGTCTATTCATCATCTTTCAAATCTCTTAATATACTCAATTAAAATGACAAAAAGACAACAGCTTTTATTAAAAATACCCCTACTTGAGAATTCATTTGATTTCATTACAGGGAATGAATGTTTAAATGATTAAAAATAAATGCAGAGTATGCCGCTAAATTTAATGTTTTGCAAACATATCTAATTTAACTGTTTTATCTAAATGTTATGCTTTCAACCTCAGTATCATTTAGTATTAATGATTTTTATTTCCAATTAATCAAAGTTATTTCAATTTGTCTGCTACCTAATTTCAATTATATATTTCCCTAGTTGTTTAACGGTAATGAATATCTTGTCTTATATGACTAATACAAAATTAAAACAAGGAAAATAATAAATCATTAAAAAACAACTAACAACTTCTTTATTATTGATTAGATTATTTCCTATCTAGCAAAAATTATTCCACTAACAAGGAACATTTTCTCTAGAGTAAAGAATTATCTTTGGTAATGGTAACATTAATAAGTAACAATTCAAACCAGGATGCCCAATGCAGGGGCCACATACTAGTAATCGGCTTATTAGGAACCAGAATGCACAGCAGGATTTAAGCAGAGTGGTAGCAAGCAAAGCTTCATCTGTATTTATAAAAACTCCTCATCACTCATGTTACTGCCTGAACTTGATCACCTGTCAGATCAGTGAGGGCATTAGATTATTATAAGAATCCAAACCCTACTGTGATTTGGGGCCCACAAGGGACCTGGGTTTTGATCATTACAAAAATCTATTGCCTGATGAGCTGAAATGGACCTGAGGTAGTCTTGCTAGTGGAGGGGAGTGGCTGAAAATACTGATTAATATTAGGAGAAGGATTTGACTGCATGGAGTCCATAATATACCAACTTCTTAAAGACTCAAAACTTCTTTAGAGAATGGCAAGTGACAAATAAGGTTCATCTGGTAGAAGGTATTTTAGAAACCAGTAATTTGATGTACTTCAAATATACATCTCCATTTGGTGGTGAATGCTTTAGAATCCAACACTTATTTTGTTTGCATGTGGCTTATCCATCATTTTATTTTCCACTTTTGTCTGTGCCTCTTTCCCACTATGCACACTGGTTTCATTCCCAGTTTTACTAATCTCTCAAGCTAACTTCAGCCAAAATGAGAAAAACACAAATATCACTGGAAAACATCTTTGAAAATGAGATGAGACAGCAGAAGAATCTAATACTACCAACAAAATGAAAGTTGGATTTAAAAGCAAATATCAATAGTCCTGCTTAAATTATGAGTTCATTGCAACAGAAGATTCACATTCTTCAACCCACTTTGTATCATGCATGGTCATCAGCTACGCAGTGAAATGATGATATCTTCAAAATTGCCTTGCCACATGGAGACCATGCAAGCTGCAGTTAAAAAAAAGATAATGCCTTTGGATCATTTTTATAATGATAAACACAAAGAACAGAAGCAATCATTGAAGACCACTCTTTATCAAATGTGTCTGCACTGAGAACATCATTCTTAGTGGATAACCACATTGCTAATGCTAATCATGCCCATTGCTATTGATGAAGAGCCGTTTCTGCCTACTGTTATCAATGTTTGCTGTGAACTTTAAGGGGAGGCTGCAGTTTAGTGGTGGTACATGTTCCTCTTTTGGCAGGCAGCATAATACTATCAGCTGATGAGCAGCAGAAGGTATTGGGACACAGTTGTTGGAAAGGATCCATTAGTTGCCATATTACACATTCGAGGTAAACAACTCGATGTTGATGCCAAGGCAATGATGCTTGCCTTTGTGTGATATACATTTTTAAGAAGATAAGGATGAGGATAACTTATGTGCACTTTTCTTGCCAACTGACATGAACTATTGATGTATTTCAGTGATTATGTATCAGGAAAACTGAATTAGTTATTTTGGGTCTATGTTTGCAGAGATGGAGCAGCTGCCATGACTTGATCGCTTTCTACTTTCACTACTTGTGTTAAAGTAGTTTCTTCTGAATATGAGCCTAAGCACTGTGACATGCATGGAGAAATGGTAGCTGGCTGAAAAATGTCACTTGAACTTAACAATTTGCAGGGTGTGATTGAATTTTTCAACCATACTAAAGTACATATTCTTAATTCACACTTGTACATGCAGCTCCCTGTTGAGAAAGACAGAGAGTATGCACATCTTCTCTTATCAAAAAAAAAAAATGACTACTTAAAGTGGATTACTAGTCAGGTTTTTTAAATCATGGGAGCTATTCCATTGATTTCTTTCAGAAAAATACTCATTAGCAGCACATTTCAGTAAAAGAATGAGTTGCAAGACTTGCTTATTTCTGTGACATATTTAACCTGCTCAATAAGTCCAACGTGTAATTCAGGGGGAAATGACAATTGTGTTCACATTGGCAGGTAAAGTGGCTTCATTCAAGGCTAAACTGAAATTGTGAAGGGGAAGACTGAGCATTAGATTTTTGATATATTTCAAATAATAACAGAAATATTGAAAGAGGCTGAGCCCAGGGCTTGCTTTCTCCCAGCTAGAGCATAAGCACATATTGCAGCATTCAAAAGTGTTTGAGTCTTATTTCCCAACTATAACAGATTCTTAAAAGGGGAAGGGATGCACCCACAACTCATTTGTGTTTAAGCCTGGGGAATCAACTTTGTCCATTTTAGAAGAGGATCAACTGCTTAAATTTGCCAGTGATGGTGTCCTTAAAATTTTCTAGAGACAATTTCAAATATCTATTTGAATAAGTCAAGGAGGAATAAACTGAAATTCTCACACAAACATTGCAAGGTCTGCTTTCATTTTTGACATTTTATCTTTGTGGAGTATGATTTTCTGCAATGACTTCAACCAAATAAGAATAGAGGATAGTGCAGACATGAATAATACACTTAGGTTGTCACTGTACCCCATCACTCCTAGAGGAGAATAGCTAATTTAAGAAAAATATACCAAGGCTCCCACTAATTTTGCATTAGGTTGAGTTGTATAAATGTTTTGCTATATATCACATTGTATAAATAAAAGAAATGAAGCACACAGTAAATGTAAAGTGACTCAATCATCCCAATACCACAACCTTCACCCCATCTTTGGAAAAATTGCCTTCCACGAAACCATCCTTAGTGCCCAGAAAGGTTAGGGACTAGAGATTTAAACAGTTTTTAATCCTACAAAAATATTTTTTTCATTCCTGGAGAGCTACAGTTCACCATGACAACAGTAATTTTCAAGGTCTGGAAAATCTATTTGACATACTAGGGTCAGGAGTTGTTTTTACCAGTAACAGCAGATGCCTCTAATTTTGTTACAGCAGAAAAGGTCTCACTGATTATGATTGTTATAAAATTTTAGACAATAGGCATTTTTATTCTTTAGAAACGCCATTCTAGTTATAAAATAGCTCATTTCATTCTTTTATAACCATCCTTCTCATGATATTATGTGCTCTATTCCACTCTGTAGAGAATAGTTTTCTCTCATTCACCCTAGGTCCGTCGCAAAGGGATCAGTTTCTCTGACAACAATATCCTTGCTGAACTCCCTGACACCAGATGATGCTTCCCTTTTAGCCCCTCCAGTATTTTAATCTGAATTTAAATTCCTACCAGGTGGCTTACAGCCTTTCAGACTACACTGTGCCCTCATTTCAGCAATGGGTATGCTTGCCACGTTACTTTACAATGAGAAGTAAAAACAAACATTTATAAGTAGCAAAATGAACAAAGGAGTAAAATTACAGGTTAAATATGTATTCAGTGGCTGCCCTATAATGATAACTTTTTAAGTAAAAACAAGTAAACAAAGTGAACTACAATAGCAGGTGGCCTGAGAAATCATGAAGACAAATAGTTTTTGTTTTGTTTTGTTTTGTTTTGAAAGAAAATTCACTTTCTTTAGAAATAGTACCCCTGGAATTTTGAAATAATTTTTCTATGTTTTTAAAGATCATACTTTAGTTTTCAGTTAGATATAAGCAGACTTAGAGGGTCAAGTAATTACAGTTAAACTTCACTGAATCAGGAAATCTCTTAGGAAGGCAGGTGTTTGGAGCATTTGTTCTTTGAGTGTATTCACCTAAAGAGTGGAGGCATTTATCTGACTGAAACTTCTATATACAGTTTAGGACAGAGAAAACATGCCACTGACTAGTACAGTGACTACAGAGAGTACAGTAGTCACCACAAAGCTGTAAATGGGTGACAGTAATCACTGCAATAACACATCAACATTGGTCTAGGCCAGCCATAGTTCATTACAGGTAGGTTACTGGTCATATAAATGAATGTGGAATACACATAAAGATGATATTATTTCTATTTAATGAAAATTTATACATTTCAAATCCCACATAAGAAGAAAGGTAAACAATGCAACCTCACTACTCTACTCCTGTATTTATTCTTTTCTTAATCATTGCCATTATATTTTTCATTATATGATGATTAAAAATAATTGATAAAAATACTATATAAAACTTTTAAAATGAAAAAAGTATTTATTATGATTCATCTGATTTATATGAAAACAATATATGACTTTTTTCTTTTTGTTTTGGGAAATGTGAAATGAATCCAGATAATCAAGGGTCAAAATAGCATACAAAATACAAGAGTTTATTTCATAGTAAAAAATAATCAGACAGAAAATAACATAGAAACCAATAAATTTGGCTGAATGATTATCAAGATTATTTTTAAGGAGAATGATGGCATTATTATTAGGGTCAACTCGTTTCTTTCTGCACTTTATAACATAAAGTTTATGACAACACTGATTTTAACTATATTAAGAACAGCATTCCACACACAGTAAGTACAGAAAATAATTCGTAAATGAGTAAGTAAATAAATGAAAAAATGTGAATACTTATAACAGAAAAGACTATAAATATCATTTATGTATCAAATATTTTATCACAATATTTTGATTTTGTTAGAATTATTGACAATAGATAGTTTGCATACCGAAAGGAAAATTCAGAGATACAAAGTTCTTCAGTCACTTAGTTTATACAATTTGCTAGATTTTAATTCTTGAACAAGTCTAATTAAAGTTTTAACATGGGTAAATTTTCTTGTGATTTTTTTTTAATTTTATCTTAAAGATAGTAAAATTCAACAGAACATAACAGAGCAAAGCCAATCAAAACAAAGCAGGAGAACTGGTACAGAACTTTGAAGAAAGATAATGTGAATACAATAGCTACTATAGTATATCTTGCTATCTTCAGAATAGCTGACCATTCCAACAGGTATAGTAGAATTGAACTAAAACCAAAACAGAATAAAACCAATAAAAACAGAATATAAAATAAAGCAAAAATAATAATAATAATAATGATCAGAGTAAAGCAAAACAGTGAGAACCATATTGGGCTTCAAAGACAAGACAGAAGAGAATCCCCCATATTTGCTACATTGCTTACTGTCATCTTCCAAAGAGATGCTCAGGTTGCCAACCAGAGGCGTGCAAAATCTACAGAACAATAACTAGCATTTAGTTGCTTAATGTTCCTTAGTTGCTATCAATTAAGCCAGACCTCCGAACCAGCAGGTTGTTGGGAAGCGGGTGGGGTGGGAGGTAGGGTTGCCCTTGATTCCAAGCCCACGTTGGTGGCTGGTGCCGCTGGGGCCCAGCGAGGTGGTTCCAGGAAGGGCCCATTCTCGTTAAGCTCTGGGGGTCACACGGATCGCCTAGTTCGCCAGAGGGCAGATCAGTAGATCAGTTTTCTTGTGATATTCACTGACTGGTGGCCTTTTTTTTTTTTTTTTGAGGCACCCAGGATCAAGCTCACAACCCTGCATCTGCCAGGGCAGGCGCTTAAGCTGCTGAGCCAAACTCCCAGCCCTAGTTTTTTGAGGCAGGGTCGCACTATGTAGCTCACGCTGGTCTTGCACTCACGTTGTAGCCCAAGCTGGCCTCGAACTCACAACGCTCCTCCTACCTCAGCCTCCCAAGTGCTGGAATTAAAGGCGTGCGCCACCATGCCTGGCTTCTGGTGCCCTTTTTTGACAGCGTTTATTAAATTGTTTTACTAGTGTTCTACATAATGATAACATAAAAGATACATTATCAAATAAGTGAGAGAGGTATTATGTCAATATACTAATGTTCGAGGTTACTAATAAAGTAATAAAAACTAAATTTAATCTTAAATCAGAATAAAGCTAATGATTTTAATTTAGTAAAAAATCTAGTTATACAGATTTAATATAAGACTGATTTAACTGATTTGGAATTCCTGTGAAAGATTTTAGGAAAAAGTTGAACTGGAACTAAATAAGCAGCATTGATGTAAGCGCAATATAAATTACATTCTACTTAAATTTTTCTTAAATAATACGTAATGACCATGTTACATGTATTTGAGTACTGCCCTGGTTAAATGCGTAATATTGAATATTGACAAGTGAGCATTTGGTTTCTTAGTCATCCATATGGAAGTCAATCTGAGACTATATTTCACAATCTTTGTATTTCACATTTATCCTCTTTGACTATATTTAAAGGCTATCTGTTGTGTGAAAACATTTTTCCCAAATATATTCTTGATTAACTCCTATTTTATTTGTATACAATGGCTAATTTAGATAAACATATCCAGACTAAACAAAATCTTAGGTCAAAATACAGGAGAATTTATTTTGAAGATTTTTTTATTACAGAAATTAATGAAGAAAAATATTCAATATAATAGTAAGTAAGGTCAGGAGAATGTAAAATTAGCTAAGAAAAGTTCTTCAGGGTGGAGAGATTGAGGTATCTACCTCAACACTGGTAAATAAAGTCAAATGTGGACTGAAAATTGACCATCAGACTTAGCAAGGTGGAGGTCAAATTCTGTGGAAGGACAGAAATAAATATTTGCTTTTTCAAGAAAGTATAAGCAAAGTTTGGGAGAATGGGCTATTGCCGAACGGGTCTTATTTCAGAGTAAGTTATAACACATCTATATACTGATTTTGGTCATCCAGGAACCAAGAGGGAAATCTCTGATGCAGAAGAGAAAGGAAAATTAGTGGGGTTTTGGCTTTAATGAGAAAAATGCTGGATTTTGTGCCAAAAAAAATTAGACGTTACATTCATGGTAAAAGTTGAGAACCACGCAATCAATGTAGGTAGAAGAACACTTTTGTGTTCTACGTTTTTAAGAAAGCTGTGTTCTAATGCTTAAATAGGAAGCAAAAATATCATCTCTAACAGATTAGAAAAATATATGATAGAATTTTAATAAAAAGAAGTGAATGTTAAATTATTTTGAAGTGTAACATGTAAGTGAATCACAAACAAGCCTTGTGACTATCAGGTAGTATCCGCTTGAACCTAGTGATTATAAATTTAAGGTGTTCCATTCAGCATGGTCTCCTATACATCCTTTAGGCCATCTGATACTGGAGTAACCAAGATGATGAACAGGTAACAGTGTATTAAAAGACATCTGAGTCCGAAAATAAAGAAGGGAAATATACATTGAGTGGAATTATATTGTTGTGAACATTATTTTACCAAACTGCAAAATCTCTAGATATTAGTCAGCCAGCATGGACTTGTTTTGTTTTTGTCTTTTAAAATATATAGAGAGCTGGGCCTGGTGGTGCACTCCTGTAATCCCAGCACTTGGGAAGCTGAGGCAGGAGAATTCTTTACAAGTTCAAGACCAGCCTGGGCTACAAA
>RJWM01044354.1:0-13310 GCA_004363535.1 Dasyprocta punctata | reverse complement strand
GCAGGCAACTAACAGATATCACTCTAGGAATTAAACTAAAAAAGAAAAGAAATGAGAAGACACTTAAATAGGACACAAACTCAGACACCCCCAGTTCGCTAAAAGCAAACCCAGGGGGCAATAAGCTTGGAAAATCTGAAAGCCCCCTATGAGGTTTCTCCGAAGTGGTAACAAAGCAATTGAATGAGGCTTTGGAAAAGATGAAATCAGAAATAATCTCTCAAATAACCACAGAGATTACCAAAATGCACACCATGCTTAGTGTTGTTAGAGCAGACACAGACAAAAAAATAAATGAGCTTAAGCAAATTATGGAAGTAACATCATAGGAATCAAATGGATTCCATAAAGCAGATTCAAGCAGATATTCAGGGGAGTAGAAACTCCATTGAAAGTATTCAAAACCGGTTAGGCCAATGTGAGGACAGGATCTCAGATACTGAAGACAGACTTGCAGTTAGTGACCAGGAAAAGAAAGAGCTCTCAAACTAGAAAGGGAACATAAGAAATCAATCCAGCAGTTGCTTAATGAGACAAAGAAAAATAACTTAAGATTAGCTGGAGTCAGTTAACAAGCAGGAGATACTACAAATGACATTAAAGACATCCTTACTGACATCGTGTCAGAAACCTTTCCTGGTAGAGAAAAACAATGTGACATACAAATAAATGAGGCATATAGAACTCCAATTAGCAATGATAAAAAACAAATCTACTTCCAGGCATATCATAGTCAAGATTCCAAAAATTCAACACAAGAATAAAATTTTAAAAGCTGTTAGGGAAAAGACACAAATCACCTATACAGGAAAGCCCATCAGAATCACAACAGACTTCTCAGCACAAACTCTCAAGTCAAGGAGAGCTTGGAGTGAAGTACTCCAAGTTCTAAAAGAAAACAACTTTCAAACCAGATTGATGTATACCACAAAACTGTCTTTCAAAATAGAAAGAGAAACAAAATACTTCCATGATAAGAAACATTTGAGGAAATTCATAACCATTAAACCAGCACTCCAAAATGTTTTGAAGGACATTTTAGAAAGGGATGATAAGAATTACAGCTCCATGAACCCCAACAGAAGGAATCCACCAGGAAAGGCAAACAATTAGAAGGAAGTGAAAAAGGAAAAAAAGGCGGGGAGGCCAATAATAGAAAGCAACATTATAAGGATAAGTCAATATGTATCAGTTTTAACCATCAATGTTTATGGTCTCAATTCACCAGTCAAAAGACATGGACTAGCAGAATGAATCAAGAAGCAAGATCAAACAATATGCTATACACAAGAAAGACATTTAACTCAAAAAATTACCCATAGACTGAAAGTCAAAGGATGGAAAGCAATACTCCATGCAACAGGACTCCAGAAAAAAACAGGGGTAGCTATTCTATTTGCAGATAAAGTTAATTTTAAGCCAAGACTGATTAAGAGAGACAAAGAAGGTCACTATATCTTGGCAAAGGGAGCAATCCAAGAGGAAGAGACAACAATCATAAATATATATGCAACAAATACTAGTGCACCCAGTTGTATAAAACAATTATTAATGTCCATGAAAAATCAAATAAACCTTAATACAGTTGTATTGGGAGAACTCAATACTGCAATGTCACAAAAAGACAGATCAACTAAACAAACAATCAACAGTGAAATACTAGAATTAAGTCACACTTTTGAGCAAATGGACTTAGTGGATGTCTATAGAGTCTTCCACCCTACAACATCAGAATACACATTCTTTTCAGCTGCACATGGGACATTCTCCATATGCTGGTTCATAGCACATGCTTAAGTAAATTATCCCATGCATACCATCAGACCACAGTGCAATGAAATTGGAAATCCATGCCAAAGGAAACCACAAGAACTTCATTAACACATGGAAATTAAATAGCACACTACTGAACAATCAATGGGTCACAGATGAAATTAAAGAAGAAATTAGACACTTTTTCCAGTTGAACGACAATGGTAATATGACATACCAGAATTTGTGGCACACAATGAAAGCAGTCTTAAGAGGGAAATTTATAGCAGTAAATATCCATATCAGGAAAACAGAACAAGCTCATATTAACAACTTCATGTTGAATCTCAAACTTCTAGAAAAAGAAGACTAAACCAAAAGTTCATACAAGGGAGGAAATTAAGAGGATTACAGCAGAAATTAACCCACTGGAGACTAAAAAAATATACAAAGAATCAATGAATCAAAAAGTTGGTTCTTTGAAAGATTAAATAAAATTGATAAACCCTTAGCTAACCTTACCAAAAAAAGGAAAGAAAGGACTCAAATTCATGCAATTAGGAATGAAAAGGGTGAAATTACAACAGACCCAGTCAAAATCCAAAAAATTATCTATACCTACTTTGAAAACTTGTATTCTAATAAGATGGAAAATATAGAAGACATGGACAGATTCTTAGATACACAAGAATTACCAAAGCTGAATCAAAATGATATAAAAATCCTAAACAACCCAATATCAATAAATGAAATTAAAGATGCAGTTAAAACATTATCAACAAAGGAGAGCCCTGGCCCTGATAGATTCACTGCTGAATTCTATAAGAAATTTAGTGAAGATCTAACACCACTAGTTCTTGAACTCTTTCATGAAATTGAAAGGGAAGCAATACTCCCAAATTCATTTTTGGAAGCAAGCATTACTCTAATCTCAAAACCAGAGAAGGATTCAACTAAGAAAGAGAATTACAGGCCAATCTCCCTAAAGAACATTGATGCAAAAATTCTTAATAAGATACTGGCAAATAGACTGTAGCAAATCATCAAAAAGATTGTACACCATGGTCAAGTGGGATTCATCCCAGGGATGCTGGCATACTTCAACATACATAAATCCATAAATGTAATACATCATATTAACAAAGCCAAGGATAAAAGTCATATCATTATTTCAATAGTCGCAGAAAAACTTTTGATAAAGTCCAGCACTCATTCATGATAAAAACTCTACAGAAAATTGGAATAGATGGTCTTTATCTCAATCTGATAAAAGTTATCTATGATAAACTGATAGCTAACATCATACTAAATGGACAAAAACTGAAAGCTTTCACTCTAAAATCAGGAATAAGACAAGGATGTCCACTCTCTCCACTCATATTCAACATAGTTCTGGAAACTTTAGCTAAAGCAATTAGACAAGAGAAAGAAATAAAAGAAATAAAGATAGAAAAGGACGAAGTTAAACTAGCATTATTTGCAGATGACATGATACTCTACCTAGAAGATCCCAAAAACTCCATCAAAAGACTTCTAGATTTAATAAGCAGATTTAGCAATGTAGCTGGTTACAAAGTCAATACTCAAAAATCAATAGCATTTTTGTACATGAATAACAATCTCACTGAGAGAGAAATCAGGGAAACAATACCTTTTGCAATAGCATCTAAAAAAATGAAAAATTTAGGAATCAATCTAACAAAAGATGTAAAAGAGCTCTATACTGAAAACTATGGTACTCTGATAAAGGAGATTGAAGAGGATATTAGAAGATGGAGAGCTATCCCATGCTCTTGGGTAGGAAGAATCAATATAGTGAAAATGGCCATACTTCCAAAACTGTTATACACATTCAATGCAATCCCAATCAAAATACCGATAATATATCATACAGAATTAGAGAAAACAATCCTAAAATTCATCTGGAACAAGAAGAGACCTAGAATAGCAGGGTGATCCTGGGCAACAAAGACAAGACAGGGGGCTTCACAATTCCTGACCTGAAATTATACTATAATGCTACTGTGATAAAAACAGTGTGGTACTGGCAAAAAACCAGACCTGAAGATCAATGGAATAGATTAGAAGATCCAGAAACAACTCCAGACACACTAAGCTATCTTATCTTTGACAAAGGTGCCAAACACATTCACTGGAAGAAAGGTGTTGGATAAACTGACTTTCCACATGCCAAAGATTGAGATTAGACCCATATCTTTCACCATGTACTAAGTTAAAATCTAAATGGATTAAAGATCTCAACATTAAAACAGAAACATTAAATCTGCTGGAAGATAGAGTAGGTAAAACTCTTGAAGACATTGGTGTAGGCAAAGACTTTATGAATAAAAGCCAGACTGCACAGGAATTATCACAAAGAATCAGCAAATGGTATCCCATCCTACTGAAAAGCTTTTGCACAGCAAGAGAAGCCACCAACAGTGTGAAGAGACAACCTACAGTGTGGGAGAAATTGTTTGCTAGCTGTCCCTCAGATAAAGGATTAATATCTAAAACCTATGAAGAACTAAAAAAAATCAGTCCTCCAAAATTTAAAGACCCAATCCAAAAATGGGCATCTGAGATGAACACACACTTCTCAGATGAAGAATTACAAACAGCAAATAAATACGTGAAAAAATGTTCAGCAGCACTGGCCATTCGAGAGATGCAAATGAAAGTAACATTCAGATTCCACCTCACCCCAGAAAGAATGGCTAGTATTATGAAGTCAACCAGTAACAAATGCTGGAGGAGCTGTGGGCAAAAAGGAACCCTTCTCCACTGTTGTTGGTAATGCAGGTTGTTGCAACCACTGTGGAAGGCAGTGTGAGATTCCTCAAAAAGCCAGGATTGGAGGTCCCATTTGATCCAGCTATTCCCCTTTTGGGAATCTTCCCGAAAGAACTAAAAACATCTTACTACAGTGATGTATATGCACCTATGTTCATAGCTGCCCGGTTCATAATAGCTAGATCTTGGAAACAACCTAAATGCGCTTCAACTGAGAATTGGATAAAAAAGATGTGTTATTTCTACATAATGGAATACTACTCAGCTATAAAGAACAATAAACTAGACATTTTTACCCTTAAATGGATGAGCACTGAAAATATACTTCTCAGTGAATTAAATAAGTCACACATATATGACTATCGCATTGTTGCACTGGTGTGATGAACTGAAACAAAATCTATGTATATAAAATATTAGTTGGGACAGTCAGAGAAAAAGAATTCTGAGTGAAATGTACTTTTCTCAGGGTCATCTTCGGATTTTATTTTTAATGTGAAATGTTTATTTGAAAACAATAGAGTAATTATAACAAAAAAGATAGTCATATAGCAGGTATCTCTTGATATATTGAGGCAAAAGTTTTGTGTTAATAATTTGTTGGATAATGTTTATATTTTTATCTTAAATAATTTCTGGGAATATAGTAATATACAATGTGCTGATAATTGTTACTGTCTTATTGACTGGTTGTGAAATTGTTTTGTTTTGATTTCTTATTTTCCTTTTGTTTAAAATAAAAAAAACATATGCAAGCCATGAGTATATATGCATACTGTTATTTTTCAAATATATGAAACACCATATTGATGAATAAAATACAGGGAAAATGTTTATAAGTCTTACTGAATTCAGGCCAGTGTGGTTACACGTTCTCTTACTAGATGAATTCTGAAAGCACAACAGCCTCTTTTGGGGGCAGGTTACATTTTAATACCAAGCAGCATCCTCATATTCAAAATGTTTGCCACCACTGACTTCAAACATCTAGCACAGTTGTGAATCTATACTCATATTCAACAAACATATATTTATTGACTTCTTTTTGAAATTTGTATTTTCCCATATATGGTAGATATTAATGGGATTCAGGGTGATATTTCCATACACACAGAGAGTGTCCACTGATCAAATTCAACATCTCCCCCAGCACAAACTATCTAGTTTTAGGTTAGCTTTTTTTTAAGCTTCAAGATAGGAAAGAAAAGAAGGAGAGTGAGAAAGAGGGAGAGAGGAAGAGAGAAAGGAAGGAGAGGCAGAGAAAATGCAGTACTTTTTGTTACTGGTTTATTGCCCTGAACATAATGACCTCTTGTTCTGTCTTTTTTTCCCTAAAATTACAGGATTACATTGTTCTTACGGATGAAAAATGTTCCCTTATGTGTATATAACACATTTTTATACCTTCATCTGTTAATGGACCCTAGGCAGACCCCACAGCTTAGCTATCATGAATAGTGGTGCTTATTTCATACCCTTTGGTTTTCCCTTTGGTTATAGAATGAGATGTGCGCCAGCTGAATCATATGGTAGATCTATTTTGTTTTTCTGAGGAACTTCCACAGTGTGCTCCAAAAAGGCTGTGCAAAAAAGGCTACATGTGAAAACCCACAGTCACCATCATATTTAGTAGAGGAAAGCTAAATACATTTCCTCTAAGATAAGGAACAAGAATGTGCACAATAATAGAAACAAGATGAAAAATAAAAGTATATAAACAGGAACAGATCTCAAATGATTCCTGTTTGCAGAGGATATGATTTTACACATAGACAAAACCTAAAGCCTTCATCTAACAACTGTCAGAGTGAATAAATGACTTTAATAAAGTAGTAGTATGCAATGTCAACATTAGCAACTTTCTATATGCCAATAATAAATTTTAGAAGACATCATAACTTTTGATTTCAAGACAACTACTGAGTCACAGTAACCAAAACACCATAGTATTGACTTAAAAACATACACATAGACCAATGGGACAGAATGGAGATCACGGGGATAAGAACATGTATCTAGAATCAACAAATTCTCCAGAACCAACAGCACATTGGAGAAAGGACAGTCTCTTCAATAAATGATGCTGAGAAAAATGGGTCTCAGCATTCTGCTAGAGAAATAATCATTTCAGATGCATGAAATATCCTTTTCTTCACCATTTAAAATAAGGATACTTTCAGCAATTTCCCTCTTTCATCTTGTGGGTGCAACAGGTCTGCTTGGTGCAAATTACTTTTCTTTCATTGAAAAATTACATGGTATCATGATTCAGAGAAAATGTCTGCAAATTATTTGATGCTTTTACTTAAGCTTTCAAATCCTTTCTGTGACCCACCCCCGACTTTTGTCCAGAAGCCTTTATCATTTTGCCTATATCTCTATCTAACCTATTTACTGCTTTCTCTCTCCACTCTTTTAATGATATGAGACATCAGAATGAATTGAAGAAAGTTACCCTGCATTAGAAGAATAAAAGAAACATAAACCCAGCACCCACTCCCTAACACACTGTTTCCTGCTAATTGTTACAGTGAGAGCTGTGTTCATTATTTATTGGTCACTGCCGTAAGGACTGTGTGACCTGTCTCTTAACAGTACCCGTAGTGCTTGTGGAACAAAGACATCTGCAAAGTGTTTGGGTTTAAGCAGAAAACGTCACCAAAACACTAGATGAAAAAATAGTTTATTTCGTATTCCGGAAGACACTTATGTGTTGTCTGAACCTTAATTATGCTTCCTAACATTTGCAAAATTGAAACCTCAAATTAAACATTTCATTAGTGCAGCTCCTTTGCAATTCATCCATTTGTTTCAAGAATGATAAAGGAGGAAAATTACGCATTTCAGGAGGTACTTGGTCATAATATCGACTCACATTTATTTGAATGTCTCAGAAAATAGAAACTGCACAGCCTGTTGTGGGAAGTGTGGAAAACAGGAAGTCAACCAAGTGAGTAAACATGAAATGGAGGATTATCCATATTTGTGAAGAATCCATTTCAGCAAGAAATTGAATCAGGGCCTTCTGCATCTCAAGCAGTGGGGCTCCTGAAGGAACCGGGAGAAGTAGTCTTTCAACAGAAGAGTAGACCAGCAGCGAGAAAGCACGGTCCAGTGACCGGAGCTCTAAACCGGGAGCCCCAGATGGGGAATTAAATCCTACTTCTGTCACTTACAGGATTTAAGTAATTTATTGTAATTCAGCCCTAGCTCTTCCAGGCCCAAACTAAGTGCAAGGGCTTTGCTGGCATAATTAGATCCTTCTCTCCTGCAACATCAAGCTTTCCCCTGTACCACATGATTCCATTGTGTGCACATGCTGTGGTAGCTCCCAACAAAATCCCTTGCTGACCTGTCGCCCCCTCCAGTTACAAGCAGCTGTCTTCATTTTCCATGACTTTAAAACTTCTTGAAAATTTTCTGTTTGCTATTTTCTGTCTCCCCTACCAGGTCACTTTAACTGGGTTGCAGAGAAGGGCAGTGATATTGTAAAATCTCAGATGCTAACGTCAGCCAGGCTGGGTTCAGATCCCAGCACTGTCAGTAAATTATGAAGCAGATTATGTGATGTCTCTACCTCAGTTTCTTCTGAAGTGTAATAGAGTAATAATGATAATTAATTCGTAAATTAATTATAGTCAACGGTGGCACATGGAAAGCACTTAGTTGGAAGCTGATAGCCACTATGAAATGGTAACATTTGTTTGTTTGTTTGTTTTTTTTGCGGAACCGGGGATTGAACTCACAACCTCGCGCCTGCCAGGGCAGGCGCTTAAGGCACTGAGCCAAACTCCCGGCCCTGGTTTTTTGAGGCAGGGTCGCACTATGTAACTCAGGCCGGCCTTGCGCTCGCTTTGCAGCCCAAGCCGGCCTCGAACTCACAACGCTCCGCCTACCTCAGCCTCCCGAGTGCTGGGATTAAAGGCGTGCGCCACCACGCCTGGCTAACATTTGTTATTATAGGTCTTTCCCACTTGATAGAAACTGTTCTGACCAAGGTATCTACCTAGTGACTACAATCTTGACAAGTGCCATAGTCACCACTTTGACATCATTGTCCTTCAATTCTCTGTGGTATTCATCATACTGGAAAACTCCTTACTAGTTGGAACATGCCCTGCCCTGCTTCCCTTCTGTCTTTTTTTAGGCCTTCTCAGTCTTCTCTGATACCACAGACCCTCTCTTAGAGCTTCTTCTTTTCTTTCTCCACAGATGATCTTATCCACTTCATACCATCTGTCTGCTGAGAGTGGCAAGCCTGCATCTCACATAATGATCTCTTTCAAAGCCCTAGATTTCATTTCCAACTGCTTCTTCTTAAATTTCTAACAGGTGACTCCAATTAAAAATGGCCACAAAAGATCTCTTGATTCTGGTTTCCAAAACTCTGTTTCCTAATTAACAGCAGAAATATGTAATCAGTGTCTGGAAAGTTCTCTCTCATTCATCTACTTTTATGTCCATCAGCCACCAGGTAGATTCTGTCTGAAAAAAAATTATTGATTTCTCTTCATCTCCACTATCATCAATCTAGTTCAATTCACTTTAATCTTCCACTTGGGACATCAACATAGGTTCCCAACCCTTCACAATTTTGTAATATTAATCCATTCTTTGCATTGCATTCAGAATATTCTTTGTTAAAATATCAATATTCAAAAATATACTCTGTATAAATGCAGGATCTATTTGGTAATTGAAATATCTCCAGTGGCAAAAAGCATATACTGAATAAATATTTGTTGAATGAATAAATAAAATAGATCATGTTTCACTTTCTTAAATGTCTGTGTGGCTTACTATCATGTCTAAAGCAAGATTTGTACTCCAAAATTGCAAATAATATCATACTTTAACTGCGTTTTGCTAAACTTCTGTTTTGTATTCTATCTATCCCTTCTTTGGGATCCAGTATGCTTCAGTCAGTCTGATCTTCTTTCTACACACATACACACACACACACACACACACACACACATGGTGATCAAAATACATGCTGTGTTTTTAAATAAAAAAAATTACTACAGTAAAAGACACATTACTATTAATCCCCATCAAAATACTCTCCCTTTTTTTAGCACACTTATCCATCATTCTTGTCATTTTTCATTCCAACTTAGAAATTTTTCACTGGGTGATTTATTATTTCCCTGGAATCATCTCCCACTCACACTTTTATCAGTCTGGTACTCCTTCATATTATTTAGATTTCAGCTCAAATATCACATTCACAGAGAAGCCTTCTATGACCAACAGTTAAAATTAGTCCCTTTACTCCAATAATTTTATAGCATTTTAATGACCGAATTATTTATTTCATTGTCTGGCTCCTCCTGCTCCACTTCCCTTCTGTACTTCTGATTTGTGTGCTTCATGAGAGGAAGGACCTCTGTCATCTTGTTTAATCCCATGTTCTCAGCAGTGAGCACAGTGTCTGGTACACAGCAAGTGTGGCTACAACGAAGGATGCCAAAGATGATGTCATTGCTGCAAGATGCACTTTGATGGAACTCAAAGAGTGTATCACTTCCAGAGTCATCTAAATTGAGAAGATTTTAGGGTTACATATTGACAGTATTCACGAGAACACCTTTTATAATTAGAGAAGGAAAACCTGTTTGTAGTCACACAATCAAAGCAGTATATGTCAAAATAAATTCCATGGAATATTATTTCCTCTGGTATGCAAGTAGGTAAGTTGTAAGCTGTCAAAAAAATTGGTGAAATGTTTCACTGACATTGAACAATTGCTATAGAATTTCCAGTATATTTTCTGAATCTTTAAAAAAATGTATCATAATGCTCAGCCTTACCCAATCTCCTTTTTTTCAGAAAGCCATTTCCATAACATATCTCACTTAGCTAGAATTTCAAAGAAAAACCTTAGGAAAATATTGAATTAAAGAATTCAGTGATTTATAGGGATCATTTAGAAATTTCGTATACATTGTTCTTAAACTATTATTTCATAATAGGTATCCTCTACTTTTGTTATGCCAGAACTTTTCATTGTCCACAATCTTTCTAAGGTCTTTAGTGTCATCATTTTCTCCCCAGGTGTCCTAGAGTGTTTGAGGTTCCTGACATCTTTTCCTTTCTAAAATTCTCCCTTTTCTGCTTTATCTGTGTGGTTTCCCCCTTCTCTCTTCTGTAATAACTTTTAATTCTGTTTCAACTTTTACCTCAATTGATATTTTAACCAGATTCTGCAAGAGAGTAAACTTTATATTCATAGCCATAGCTGTACTTTTTTATTTTTAGCTATGCTCTTTTTAAATGTTCATATAGATTTCTTAAATTCCCAAAGACATCGAAGAATTTTGAGCATGTATCTTTATTGGGCTCCATGTCTAGTGTAACAAAGGTGAGCAAAACGGTTATGGTCTCTGTCCTTGTCATTTCTAATTCCAATCATGACAACATGAAAAAGGCAGTCTCAGTAAAGGAAATTAAGTGGTGAGATTGGAAAGAATCAAGTGCCACAGAAGCACGTAAGGGATGCACTTAACCTGCCCTCACAAGACCAGTGGTTCAGAGCATGCTTCCAAAGGAAAGTAACACTCCAGAAACTTCCAAATATCATACTCCTTACAATTCTCTGCAAAGTAAAGATGATGGTTCACTGACATTTGAAATATACAACTGTTGACATCAGTTTCAGTATCTTCATGTGAATCCTAATGTATGCGTAACCCTTTCCTTAGCCTCCAAGGCTGAAATTTTAATCTTTCAAATCTTTCTCCTCATTCTCACTGTGGATCAGTTACTAGATCCAGTCAACATCATGTCTACTATAAATCTATAATTCTTATATTCCTTTGCATTCTCATTGCTATTGCCTGAGTACAAACCCATACTAATTTTGGGCTTTCTACTGCCTTTCTCTGAAACTATGGCAAGTGATCCTATACAAAGCCAGAATTTTAATGTTGAGAACTATCTCATGGTTACTACCATCTGTGATACACTGTCTCGCTGATTATGAGGAAGGACTGTCTTTCCTTGCGGAATCAAGCATTGCTAATGGTCTGTGTACTCTGAGGGTAATGTTTTGTATTTGCTATGAACAAGATTCTTGGCAAGAAGAGTACCTCTTGACTTTTGGATTCTACACAGCTGAATAAAGGAGAAGCCATGTTGGAGCTACTCAGACAAAATAAAATAAAATCAGGTAATTGGAGGAAAGGGAGGAGCATACATCCCAAATCAATCTGAAGTAAAAGTCTTGTGGATCAAACAAAACATAGCCATATGACTATAAAAATGGCGATCCAGCCCACAATGCTGCTGGTGGCACTGCTCCCTGTGTGCCGGGCAAGAATCAGCATACCATGAAGTCTCCAAGAAACTGATGGACTGCCAAAGTGTGGCTAACTCAAGCCAAACATGATAGGATGAAAGACCACCAGCTCTGTTTTTTCCTGTCATGTGCCCTAGTCATTGACTAGGGCCCCTAGTGACAACAAGGTTAGGGAACTCAGTGGAGGCAGTCTGCAATCCTTTCTGTGCTGAGACCAGTAACTTGAGAGAGGGACACAGATGCCAGGATTTAAACAGTCAAGGCACATCCCTGTGGGAAAGGAGATTACATCAGGACAAGCAGCCTTGGGCTGTCTCCACAGAGGCTGCACAAACAGTGAGTCAGTAAGGTTCAGGACCACAGCAGGTGGGACAAGGCTGTGGTGGCAGCAGCTAAGAAGGTGGTGAGTGGAATAGCACAATCGCTCCTACTGATACAAGGGAATGAAACTCCCAGCTATTAGACATCTGGTATGAGAGTTCGTGTTCTCTAAAATTGAAGAATAAATTTTAAGAACAACGGAGGTTAAGAGCAGAACATATTTATTGAGAGAAAGAAAGCTTCTGTCTGGGAGAGAGACAAAAGGAGTCCTGAGTGGTTTGCCAAAGACTCTGTCTTTTTCAGGGACTTTTATAGAGCAAAACCAGGAAGTGAGAAGTGTCCAAGGTGGGAAAAATAGGGAAACTTGCAAGGTGGGCATGAGGAGGGGCTATGGTTAACCAATAAGATTAATTGCTCAGGTAAAATTGATTAAATCAGGAACAAATGGGAAAGTGAGTCATGTAGCAAGTGGGCATGCTACCCATAGGGATTTGGGATTGTGACTTTTGACTACCTCAGGGTAATAGAGAACTATTTAGACTATCAATCCTTAGGATGTGGGTGTATTTGTTTGATCTTTTGTCTTTAGATCTGGCCCACAGCAGGAGGTATCTGTCTCCTCCAAGGTCACAAAATACTTGGTCCTCTGTGTCGGCTTCCTGGAGAGCTTAGCCTTGTCTGACTGCCTATAATATTTCTATCTAACTCAACTGCCTATAACACTATCCTGCAACCAGTGGCTTGAGAGAATTTTGGCAACATTTGCCAGCAGCACAGCAATGAGTGGAAAGTTGGCACTCCTGCCTTGGCAGAGGAGACCAAAGTGGGACCAGTTGTCTCTGCAAGTGGCAGCAGGGGCAGAGTGTGAGCCCACAGCACTTCACCCCACCCTTCCCTGCACCAAGTGGCAGAGAGGACAGGGACGTGCCAGTGGAAGTGGAACAGAGAAGGCTCTGCAAGGACCAGGTGAAGCCAAATGTACAAGAACTGGAAGCAGCCTTGGGCTGTCTCTGTCTGATGGAGCCACAGCAACTGGGAAAGCAACCAGAGACAAATAGGCTTTTTCTTTTCTTTTTTTTAGGTTTTTTTAAGGTTGTCACCTTTATTTTTGTTCTGTTCTATTCCTCTTCTTTCTTTCCTCAAC
>RJWM01044353.1:0-13309 GCA_004363535.1 Dasyprocta punctata | reverse complement strand
AGTAAATACACAACATTGCAGGTTTACACAACCGGTAGATAGAAGCTTGACAATGGTTGCAATATTGCGTATCGTTATCTTTAAAATGGTTTCTTACATTATCAGATATAGACATGCTAGATTGATCTAATCATATGAGTATTAATTGTTCTTTCTCAATAACGAATACATTCAGCAGTGTTCTTTTTAGTTATCTTACATATACATATATACAGGTTTATATCTTTTCCTCTTCCCTTTTCTCTTTCTGCCTATTCCCTTCCAAATTATCTCTGCTCTTTGAGCTCTTTTTTACCCTTCCATAGTATTTATTATAGATTTTGAATCATATGTACTTTTCCATTTCTTACACTAGGGAGACAATACGGTATTTACACGTGTGAGTTTGATTTATCTCGCTTATGAGTATGGTCTCAAGTCGTGACCATTTACTTATAAAAGTCTCAATACAATCTTTCTTAATAGCTGAGTAGTACTCCATTGTATAAAAATACCACATCTTTTTTATCCATTATTTGATTGATGGGCACTTGGGTTGTTTCCAAGATCTGGCTATTACAAATTGGGTTGCTATAAACATGGGTGCACAGATATCACTGTGGTATGATGTTTTCAATTCTTCTGGGAAAATGCCCAGAAGTGGGATAGCTGGGTTGAATGGGATCTCTAATCCTAACTTCTTGAGGAATCTCCACACTGACTTCCATAGTGGCTGCACCAGTCTACACTCCCACCAACAGTGGAGAAGAGTTCCTTTTTCCCCACAGCCCCTCCAGCATTTGTTGTTGGTTGATTTTTTAATCTTGGCCATTCTTTCTGGGGTGAGATGGAATCTCAGTGTTGTTTTAATTTGCATTTCCCGAATGACCATTGATGTTGAATATTTTTTCATATATTTATTGGCCATTTGTATTTCTTTGTCTGAGAAGTGTGTATTCATCTCAGATGCCCGTTTTTGGATTGGGTCCTTGAATTTTAGGGGCCTGATTTTTTTTAATTCTTTATATGTTTTAGATAGAAGTCCTTTGTCTGATGGACAATTGGCTAAGATATTTTCCCAGTTTGTGGGTTTTCTTTTCACTTTGCTGGAGATTTCCTTTGACATGCAAACTGGGATTTTCTTAATAAAATGTTTTTGCACATTGAAAGAAAACACTAACAGAGTGAAAAAGAACTCCACAGATTGGGAAAAGGTTTTTACCTACTCTCCCTCAGAAAAAAGACTTTTAACTAGAATTGAAAAAACTCAGGATCCCCAAATTTAAAGAACCAATCCAATAATGAGCATCTGAGACGAATACAAAATTCTTAGATGAAGATATACAAAGAGCAAATAAATATGTGAAAAAATGTTTAACATCATTGGTCATTCCAGAAATACAAATTAAGTCTATATGGAGGTATCATCTCACTCCAGAAAGAATGGCAAACTTCAGGAAATTGATCAACAACAAATGCTGGTGGGGCTGTGGAGAAAAAGGAATGCTTCTCCATTTTTGGTGGGAGTATAGCATGGTAAAAGCACTGCGGAAATCAGTATGGACTTTCCTCAAAAAAATGAGGATTAGAGTGTTCATTCAACCCAGCTATCCCCTTTTTGGATATTTTCCCAGAGGAACTGAAACTATCATGCAACAGCAATATTTGCACCCATGTTTATAGTAGCACAATTTGTAATAGCTAAATCTCAGAAAAAAAACCAATGCCCATCAACTGAAGAATGGATAAGAAAGATGTGGTATTTTTATATAATGGAATACTACTCAGCCAAAAAGAATGATAAACTCCAGGCTCTATAGGTAAATTGATACAATTAGAAAACATACTTATAAGTGAAATAAATCAAACTTACATGTGTAAGCACTGTATTGTCTTGCTAGTGTAAAATAGTGAAAGAGTAAATAAGATCCAAAAGTTACAATAGTTATAGTAAAAGGGAAAGAAACTGCTCAAAGGGAAATTTTACTATTTGATTAATCTTGCATGCCTTTATCTGGTAGCCTGAGCAATTAGAGTATAACAGCATGCAATATATCAACTGTTGTTAAATTCCTATCATCTTGTTTTGAAATCCTATATTGCCATTGTTTTTTTTTGTTGTTGTTGTTTTAGTTGTTTGTTTTCTTCTTGACTTTTCTGTTTTTCCTCTTAAAAATAAATTTTTATAGCTATAAAACAAAAAGAAAAAGTATAGGAACCCAAACATTTTAAGTTAAATGTATTGTTTATAACTGGGCAAGTCTTCACAAAGTGCAGTATCTGCTACAGAAGTAGTAGAGATAAATTTTGAATTTGTGAATGCAAGTTATTTATCTAAGAAGTCTGATAGAGAAATTTAGATATAGGGGACCTTATTTAATTGTATTGACTTAATTATTTTCCTCATACTTGGATGAAATACGAGGGAGATATTTGAACTTTTCCATTTAGCCTGTGATATTAATTAATAATTTCAACTTTCAGTATTAATAACACTATTACAGTTTACTATATATTTATTTCATCATTAGCTCTGTTCTATTTTAGACTGTTGGAGTCAGCAGAATTCTTAAAATGGTCCTACAGTATTTCTCTGTCCTGGTTATTGATTAAACACTAACACCTTTTATTGCAGATGGAGTTAAGACTGCTAATCAGTTGAGTATAAAACAGAATATCCTAGATTATGCAGGTGGTACCATTGTAACCACAAGACTGACTTAAAGTCAAGAAAAAAAAGCAAGATGCACTAGGAAAGATGAAATGGAGAAAGTCAGTTATTTTAAGCATGAGAGTGACTTACTAGAGAATGCCAGAGATCTCCAAAGCCTGAGAATCATTTGTAAGCCACAGCTAGCAAGCAAATGAGGGTTTTATTCTCACACCACATGGAATTGAATTGGACCATCAACTGGAATTAATCTAGTGAATTTTTGCTATTAAGAGAAGATTGCTGATTGGCTGTATCTATTTTAAATTGTAAATCCTTTTCTAGTGAAACTACTTGACCTAGGCTACTTTTTATTTTGGAATTATAAAATTGTAAGATAATAAATTCATGTTGTCTTGAAGCCATTGCTAGGGGTATTATAGCAGCAACAGAAAATTAATAGTGGGAGTCATGCCTTTGGGAAGAGAATCATAATTTCTCCACATTTCATCACATCCATCAAGTGGTTGACCTGAGTACAATCTGCTTTAGAATTTACATCTGGTAGAAATTCCACATGATTGCAAAATGCAGTTAAATTCCAACATACACTATTAAATCGGTACTGCTTACAGTCATAACACTATGACTAGCTACTTGCCAATAAAATTTTAAATCTAATTAATTTCCAGTGCTTGTATCAGCATTTCACAAATTTTAAGACTTTTTGAGTGGATCTCTTGAAGATTTGTCTCAGTTGGAGGAGAAAATGCCTTAGTATTCTAGAATTTTAATACTGTTTTCTCAATCAACTCCTTTAAATTAATACTGAATTCTATTTCATTATTATTAAGTTGATTTGTACAATTTAGACATACATAATGATCACATTCATGAGAGGGAGTATCTACCTATAAATGATAAATTCTGAATCTTTTTTTCCCCATATCCTACCTCTCACTTAAACATCTCTTCTTTATTTATAAATTCTTTCTTTCCATTTTGTTTTTCTTTCCTCATTTTTTCTTTTCCCATTCTTCTTTTCCCTTACCACCCCTGTTCTCCTTTCCTTTTAAACAATTTCTTCTTATTTCACAATATCTATTATGGATTTTGATTAATATTTACACTTTCAGTCTTTCACACCAGAGAGACAATGTGATATTTGCACATGTGTGACCAATATATTTTACTTCACTGTATGGTCTCAAGGTGCATCCATTCACCTAGAAATGTCTCAAGTTTATCATTCTTTATAGTTGAGTAATACTCCACTGTTTAGAAAACATCTCCTTTTACCTAATGATCAGTTGATTGGCATTTACGTTGTTTTCACATTTAGCTATTATAAACTGTGCTTCTATTAATATGAGTGTACATGTATCATTGTGGTATGATGTTTATAATTCATTTGGGTTGATGAGAAGAAGGGACATATTTGGGTCAAATGGGACATTACTCCTAGATTTTTTTTAGGAATTTCCACAATGATTTTCAGAGTGATTGCATCAGTCTATACACCCACCAAGAGTGGAGAACTTTCTTTTTTCCCATAGGCCCTACCAGCATTTGTTATTGGTTGGTTTCTTGCTAATTGCCATTCTTTCTGGAGTGAAATTGAATCTCAAATTTGTTTTAATTTCCGTCTATCAAATGAGCTGTCAGGATCAACATTTTTTTTGTATTTATTTGATGTTTTTACTTCTACATCTGCGAAGTATGGATTCATTTCAGATACCCATTTTTGGATTGTGTTTTGAAATTTGTGAATTCTGATTTATTATTCAATTCTTTACATATTCTAGTTATTAGCACTTTGAGGAAAACTGGTTAAGATTGTTTCCCATGCTGTGGGTTATCTTTTCACACTGTTGATGATTTTCTTTTGCAGTGCAAAAGCTTTTTAAATAGATGAGATACCAGTTGCTGATTTTTGCAGAATTTTCCATGCAATCAGGAGTCGGTTCATGAAGTCTTTTCCTACACTTATGTCTTCAAAAGTTCTACCTATTTTCTCTTTGGGAAGACTTAGTGTTTCTGTTTTAATATTTAGATCCTTGATCAGTTATTATTTTAGTTTATTGCATTGTGTGTGACGTATGTAGTTTCAGTCTTTGGCTTGTGGAAAGCCAGTTTTCCCACCACACTTTACTAAAGAGGCTATTGTTCTTCCAGTGAACTTCCTTGGCACATTTCTCAAAAATAAGGTTGCTGAGTATGTTTGGTGTAGTTTCTGCACCTTCTAATCTGTACAAGTGATCTTCAGGTCTAGTTTTTCTTTTCATTGAACTCAGGACATCGAACTTGCCAGGCTGGTGCTGCGACACTGAGCTATATCCTTGGCTTCAGGTCCGTTTTTCTGCCAGGACCATGCTGCTTTTAGGACAGCACTACTGTAATAGAATTTTTTATTTCTTTATTTTTAAAATTGATTTTGTTTTAAAGATAGTAAAATCCAACAGAACATAACAGAACAAAGTCAATCAAAACAAAGCAGTAGAACTTGTACAGAACTGCAAAGCAAGGTATTAGGATAACAATAGATACTCAAATATATCTTGTTATCTTTACAATAGTTGACCATTCCATCAGGTATACTAAAATAAAACCAAAGACAAAACAGAATGAAACCAATCAAATAGAATATGAAATAAAGGAAAAAAAGATTAATCAAAATAAAGCAAAACAGCCACGCTCCTGAGGCTCTGAACTCCTCACAGCCAGATGCAAGGTCAGGGTGATGCCGCACTTCGTGGTGCACTCCACCTAGCTGCCTGCTCCCAGAGCATCAGACCCCACCCAGTAAGGCAGAGGGTCCAGAAACACACCCCAGGAGTGTGTCCTCATTAGCTGCACAGAGGGTCGAGTTCTACCCAGTCGAGCATTTCAGCACAATCCATCAGGGTAACACCCAGCCAGCCTTGAAGGACACAGAGGAACTGAGCCCAGCCCAGCCCAGAGCCCCAGAGCTGCTCATCAGGGAGTGGCCAACATAGCTGCAGGGCTTTAGAGAATTTGAGCTCTGCCCATCAGAGCACAAGACATGAACTTGATTGTTCAGAGGGGTGGCTGTTTGGCAGGTCTAGAGATTGTGAATCCACCAACCAGGAGCAAGGCTTAGGCACCATATGCCTAGGACTCACCTGGGCTTGGCCCATGCTCCAGAGGCTCTGAACTCCTCACAGTCAGACGCAAGATCCAGGTGGTGCAACACTACGGGGTGTGCTCTACCCAGTCTCCTGGGTCCTGGAGGTTCCAAACTCCACCCAGCAAGGCTCAAGGTACAGCGACACACCCCAGGGCTGCATCTCTGCTAGCCACCTGGGTCGCAGGGGTTCTGAACACTACATAGCCAGGTTCTAGGCCCTGGCAGGAAGCTCCAAAAAAAGGAAAGAAAAAACACAGATTGATGTGATAAGAAATGAAAAGGGTCAAATCACTGCAACCCTGTGGAAATAGAGAAGATCATCAAAACCTACTTTGAAAACCTTTACTCACATAGATTTGATAACACAGAAGAAATGGACAGATTCCTAGAAACCTATGAATTACCAAAGCTGAATCAAGAAAACGTAATTAGAACCCTACCAATAAAGAAAAGCTCAGGTCCTGATGGATTCACTGCTGAACTCTACAAAAAATTTACAGAAGACTTGATGCCAACACTCCAATGAAACTGAAATGAAAGTAAACCTCCCTAACTCATTCCTGGAAATAAGTATTACCCTAAAACCAAAACCAGAGAAAGACCCAACCAAAAAAGAAAATTACAGGCCAGTCTCCCTAATGAACATAGATGCAAAAATCTTCAATAAAATACTGGTAAATAGAATACAGCAAGTTATCAGGAAAATTATACACCATGAGCAAGTGGGATTCATCCCAGGAATGTAGAGATGGCTCAACATATGCAAATCAAGAAATGTAATACCATATCAGCAGGGCCAAGGATAAGAACTACATGATCATTTCAGTAGATGCAGAAAAAGCATTCACAAAATCCAACACACATTCATGATAAAAACCTTACAGAAAATCAGAATAGATGGTCTCTACCTCAACCTGATAGAAGCCATATATCGTAAACAACAGCCAACATCTTACTGAATGGAGAAAAACTAAAAACTTTCAACTTAAAATCAGGAAAAAGATAAGGATGTCCATTATCACCAGTCCTATTTACTACAGTTCTGGAAACATTAGACACAATAATTAGACAAGAGAAAGAAATAAAGGGAATATGGATTCGAAAGGAAGCAGTAAAATCATCATTATTTGCAGATGATATGATACTCTAAATAGAAGACCCTAAAACTCCATTGAAAGACTTCTAGATGCAATAACCTAATTCAGTAATGTTGCTGGATACAAGGTCAACACTCAAAAATCAATAGCATTCCTGTACACAAACAACAAAGTCACTAAGAAAGAAATAAGGCAACCACACCTTTCACTATAGCATCCAAAAAAGTAAAATACTTAGGAATCAATCTAACAAAGGAAGTAAAAGATCGATACAGTGAAAATTATATCACTCAGAAAAAGGAAATCAAAGATTTCAGAAAATGGGAAGATATTCCCTGCTCATGGATAGGAAGAATAAACATTGTGAAAATGGACATTCTACCAAATTGTTTTACTTATTTAATGCAATCCCAGTCAAAATACCACTTGCCTACCTCACAGAGCTAGAGAAAGCATTTCTGAAATTCATCTGGAACCAGAAAAGACCTAGAATAGCAAAGGCAATTCTGGGCAACAAAGGGAAGGCAACAGGCATCACAATCCTTAACTTGAAACTATATTACAAAACTACTATGATAAAATCAGCATGGTACTGGAATCAAAACAGACCTCAAGATCAATGGAATAGATTAGAAGATACAGCCACAACTACAAACACACTCAATCACCTCATCTTTGACATAGGGGCCAAACATATACATTGGAAGAAAGATAGCCTCTTTAACAAGTGGTGCTGGAAAAACTGGCTTTCTATATGCCATAAACTAAAACTAGATCCATGTCTATCACCATGCACTTAAAGTCATAACAGATCAGATCTGAATATTAAAACAGAGATACTAAACTTACTAGAAGACAAAGTAGGTAAAAATCTTGATGACATAGGAATAGGCAGAGATTTGATGAACAAAAATCAAATTGCAAGGGAAGCACTTCCCAGCATCAACAACTGGGATCTCTTCTTACTAAAATGTTTTTGAATGTCAAAGGAAATCTCCAAGACAGTGAAAAGGAATCCCACGAACTGGGAAACTATCTTAGCAATTGTCAATCAGACAAAGGACTTCTATCTAAAACATATAAAGAATTAAAAGAAATCATACCCTTAAAGTTCAAGGACCCAATCCAAAAATGGACATCTGAGATGAATAAACACTTTTCAGAGAAAGAAATGCAAATGTCAAGTGACTCTATGAAGAAATGTTCAGCATCAATGGTCATTTGGGAAATGCAAATTAAAACAACACTGAGATTCCATCTCACTCCACAGAGGATCACCAAGATTAAAACATTAACCAACAAGAAATGCTGGAGGGGCTGTGGGCAAAAAAGAACTCTCTCCACTGTTGGTGGGAGTGTAGACTGGTGCAACCACTGTAGAAATCAGTGCGGAGATTCCTCAAGATGTTAGGATTAGACATCCCATTTGACCCAGTCATCCCACTTCTGGGCATTTTCCCAGAATTGAAAACATACCACAGTGATATTTGTGCACCCATGCTTATAGCAACCCAATTTGTAATAGCCAAATCTTGGAAACAACCAGAGTGCCCATCAATCAAGGAATGGATAAAAAAGTTGTGGTATTTTTATACAATAGAGTACTACTCAGCTATCAAGAAAGATTGCATTGAGACTTTTATAAGTAAATAGACACGACTGGAGACCATACTCATAAGTGAGATAAATCAAACCCACATGTATAAATACCGTATTGTCTCCCTAGTGTAAGAAACTGATAAAGTATATACGATCCAAATTCTACAATAAATATTGTGTAAGGGTAAAGATCTGCTCAAAGAGCAAAAGTAATTGGGAAAGGGAAAATGAGGAAAGAAAGAAGAGAAAAGGAAAAAGACAAATCTGTATACAAGTATATGTAAGATAACTAAAATCACTATACTGCTGAATGTATTTTTTATTGAGAAAGATCAGTTAATACTCATGATTAGATCAATTTTACATGTCTATATCTGTTAATGCAAACAACCTTGTTGAAGACAGTGATACGTATTATTGCAACTATTGTCAAGTTTCTATCATATTGTTTTGTAAACCTATAATATTACTATTGTAGATTTGCTGTTGTTGTTTGTTTGTCTCTTTTGCTTTTTGTCTTTCTTAAATGTGTCTTTCTTCTCTTAAATAAAAAAAAGAATAAAGGAAAACATTGAGAACAATATTGGGCCTCAAGGACAAGATAGAAGGGAATTCCCCATTTTTGCTACATTGCATACTGTCATCCTCCCAAGAGATGCTCAGACTGCCAGTCCCAGGCCTGCAAAATCAATCAAACAATACAAGAATTTAGTTGCTTTATGTACCTTTGTTGCTATCAACTTAGCTGGTCCTCCATTCCAGTAGGTTGCTTACAGGCGGATGGGGGTGAGTGTTCTTGATTCTCAGCCCACGCACCAGTGGGCACATGGGAGGTGCAGATCTTTCTCTTCCTGGAGTCCACACCACTCCTGCAACTCACCAGGAAGGCTGGCTAGTTGTCTTCTGGTTGTGTCAGGGACTATCGAACCAGAAGACAACTAGCCAGCCTCCCTGGTGAGTTCTGTGAGTGGCATGGACTCCAGGAAGTAAAAGATCTGTACCTCCTGAGATCCCACCATGTTGTAGTAGAATTTTTTTGTTTAATTTTTTGGTTGATTATTTTTTTGTGCATGTGTATGTAGTAGAATTTGAATTCACTGATTGTGATGACCCTGCCTTGTCTTTGTTGCCCAAAATTGGTTTTGCTATTCTAGATCTCTTCATACTCTAAATGAATTTTAGGAATCTTTCCTCTACTTTTGTGAGGTATTCCAAAGGTGTTTTTATTGGAACTGCATTAAATTTATATAACAATATTAGGATTATGAGCATTATGCTATTTTGGTTCTCCATACCCAAGAACAAGTGCTAGCTTTCCATTTTGTGATATCCTCTTTGCTCTAATTTTTCAGATTAATGTATTTTTCAGTGTATATATTTTATACTTCCTTTGTTAGTTTGACTACAACATATTTAATTTTCTTGATACTATGAAAGGTGTAGTTTTGCTAATTTTTCTCTCAGTGAGTTTGTTAATTTTGTACAGAAAGGTTACTATTTTTTGAGCGTTGACTTTTTTTATTTTAAAGACAAACAGATCAGAAAAGAATAAAAGTGATACAGAATTTCAAGAAAAAACAAGAAGTCAGAAATTAGCACGTTAATATATTGCATATTGTTATCTTGAAAGTAGTTGCTCAGATTACAAGATCTAGGCATGAAAAAGTGATCAATCAATCAAAACAAACTTTTCTTTTTGAGGAACAGATTAAAAGTATAGTTATCTAATATATATTTACATACACCCATACATATATATATAGACATATGTATATAAATATATATATATATATATATATATATATAATATTTCTCTTCTTTTTTCTCGTTTTCCCTATCCCACTTGCTTTTTTTTTCTTTTTGGGAAGTTTCTTTCACTTATGTTTTCACAATATGTATTGAACATTTTGGATCCCATTCAATCAGTTTTCGTTTTACAATCGGGAAAAAATACAATATTTACACATGGAAGTCTGACTTATTTCACTTATCAGTATGGTCTCAAGTTGCATCCATTTACCAACAAAAGCCTCAAGGAGACATCAAAATAGAGGACACTGGAAGCCATACACTTGAAATATCTGAAAAGATAGCAAATGAAGTAAAGAAACAAATCCATGAGGCTAAAGAGGAAATCAGATCACAAATAATCTTTCTGTTAAAGAAAAAATGCCAAAATTAAAGTAAGAGTTGCTCAGCATGGCTAGAGAGGACATAGATTTAAAAAAAAAAAGTACAGGCATATGGGGAAATGATGGAAATCTTGAATAAACAATATAGGAAACAAAAGAATGCATGAAACATTAAAAACATATGAAGGAAATTAAAAATTCAATAGAAAACAGGCAAAACTGAAGGTAGACTTTCAGACTTTGAAGACATGATCACAGCTATCAACCAGGAAAAGAAAGAATTCATAAAAATAACAAGGGACCATGAAAAGACAATACAACAATTCCAAGATGATGCAAAGAAAAACAATATGATAGTGATGGGTTTCAATGAAAATGCAGGATTCAATACAAATAAATTAAAAACTATTTTCAGAAATAATAGAAAATTTCCCAAGAAAGGGAACAGAATCTGATATAAAGATAACTGAGGTATGAAAAACTCCAAACAGCCACTACCCAAACAAATCTACACTAAGACACATAATAATCAAGAAATTCAGCATAAAATCAGAATACTAGAAGTTTTTAGAGAAAAGAAACATATCATCTATCAAGGAAAGCTCAATAGAATCACAGCTGACTTCTCAACACAAAACCTGAAGTCAAGAAGAGCTTGGAGTGAAGTATTTCAAGCACTGAAAGAAAACAACTTTCTACCTGGAATGATGTACCCTGCAGAACTATCTCTCAAAATTAATGAAGAAATAAGATACTTCCATGACATAGAACAACTGAAGAAATTCATGTCCACAAAACCAACCCTAGAGTGAGTACTGCAAAATATTCTAGATAGAGATAAAAATGACCACAATTCCTGGAACAACAACAGAGAGAAACCACCAACAAAGGGGAAAAGCAGGGAACCAACAAAAGGAAAACAACATGACAAAAATTCACTATTTAAAAGAAATAGCTTAGCAGAATGGATCAAGAAATTAGATCCAACAATGTGCTACATACAAGAAATGATATATGTGCATCCAAGTTTATGGCAGCACAATTTGCAACAGCTAAATTTGGAAATAACACAAGTGCCTATCAAGCAAGGAATGGATAAATAGATGTGGCATTTGGGTAACCAGCTTGGGTCAGGGAGGCAGCCACCAGCCCTGCCCCGATGTGCACTCCAGCTGAAATCTGGGAAGATGTCTGCTGCTGGTAGCCAGTTCAGGCTGGGAAAAGCAGCTGCTCTCCTCACACCAGTGCAATCAGTTGTCACCATCAGATACTGGTAACCAGCACTGGCCAGGAGAACCAGGCACAATTAGGAGAAATTGTAGTCAATGCAGGAAGTGCCTGGGACCCCACTATCCATTTGTCAAGAAGAACCCAGGAAATTGTCAAGACAAAGGAGCAAAAGGCAATCTCTGGCTTCCAACCGAAGCAGAGCAAGTCCAGGAGATGTGAACACAGGAGAGATCAGGAATTGTACACATGAAGTTTCTAAAGTGATGACAACTAAAGTAAAGAAACAACTTCATGAGGCTATAAAAGAAATTAGAACAGAAATACAATCTCGGGTAAAAGAAGAAATGAAAAACATAATCAAAGAATTGCTAAGCACCTCTAAAGGAGACATAGATAAGAAAGTAGAGGAGTGTAGGAAAATGAAGGAAACCTTGAATGAATAATATAAAAAGGTTTTATAATACATGAAACAGATTCAAAGAGATATTCAGGAAATTATAAGCTACATTGAAAGCTGGCAAAACTGCTTGAGAGAAACCAAAGATAGACTTTCAGACTTTGAAGACAGGTTTGTAGCTTGTGACCATGAAAGGAAAGATCTCTTAAAAATAACAAGGAACCAGGAAACAACAATTCAACAGCCACAAGGTAAAGCAAACAAAAAAAGCTTAAGAATGATAGGTGTCAGTGAAAAACCAGGAGTTAGCACAAATAAAATGTCTATTTGCAGAAGTAATAGCAGAAAATTTCCCAAGCATGGGAAAAGAATGTGGCATTCATATAATTGAGGCATATAGGAATCCAGCTAGCCATAACCAAAATAAAATTACACCTAGACATATGATATTCAAGAATCCAGAAACTTAACACAAGAGCAGAATATTAAAAGCTATTAGAGAAAGAAACCGGTCACCTATAATGGAAAACCCATCTGAATCACTACAGACTTCTCAATACAAACATTCAAGTCAAGAAGAGCTTGGAGTGAAGTACTTCAAGTTCTGAAAGAAAATAACTTCAAACCATAGCAAAACTATCTCTCAAAATTAATGGAGAAACAAGATAGCTTCATGACAAAGAACAACTGAAGGAATTCATGACCATCAAACCAACCCTACAAAGAATACTGAAGGACATTCTAGAGAGATAAAAAAGACCACAGTTCCAGGAGTAGCAGCAGAGGGGGATCACTGAGCTGGGCAGACAATTGAATGGCAGGGAAAGTAGGCAGTCAGTGGCAGGAAAGTAGCATGGCAGAGATGAGGCATTGCATGTTGGCCATAACCATTAATGTAGATGGCCTCAATTCACCAATAAAAAGAAACACAGGTAGTGTGGATCAGGAGACAGAATCTATCAAGATGCTTTACACAAGAAACACATTTACCTCAAAAGAAAATTCATAGACTGAAAGTCAAAGGAGAGAAAATATTGCTCTATATGACAGGGAACTAGAAAAAAGGAGTTGCTTGCC
>RJWM01044352.1:0-13309 GCA_004363535.1 Dasyprocta punctata | reverse complement strand
ATGAAAGAATTTTGGGAAGATAAAGCAGACTGGCCAAAGATGAAAAAATACAAGCCCTAGCCTTTGATTTTCCTTTACCTAAACCTAAAGTAAGAAGGGACCTGAGAATATTATATTAGGTACTGTGTTTATTAATGCATGTTTAGTGCTTACGTCACATCTGGCACTTGGCAAATCAGTCCCAAGGAACTCACTCAGGGTCCTTTCTAGGTCTAAAAATAAATTATCATGATCCCAAATTTCTAAACCATAGTTTTATTGCTAAAAAGAAGGAGTCTGACTCATCCAATGTCAAGTGACTACTTGTCCTGCTGCTAGGAGAGGTTAGGAGGTTCTGATAGATTAGTCTTGATTACTGAATCTCAACCTCACACCCAAAATTATCCAAGCCATTAAGAACTCCAAACTGGCTTTCTTCTAAGTCTCAGTAACTTAAATCATCTTTGGGTTACATTAAACCATGTTGGGATTTAGGGTGGGATGTGGGGGAAGTAGGAGATAAGGAAATCAACAAAGTCTTGAATAATAAAGAAAAAGTGCATCTCAACATAGCATACTTCAGGGCCCTGTGGGTGTCAGGAGCCAAAGAAATCAGCTCTCAGTCTCTGGGGCTTGTATTTGGCCCTTGATATAGAGACAGCCAAATGAGGGGCACAGGCACTATCTGCCACCTTGTACTCCCAGGCAGCATCCTCCAAGGGCACAACACAGTGGGCCTCATGCGCTGGGGATCAGCTGCAGGCCTCACACACCATCAGGCCCTCCTCTCTGCAAAGACCTTTAGTTGTTTCCCTTCAAGCTCACACATGTTGCCTCTCAGCTTCGTTCCTAGACATGGCCTTAGCAGACAGACTTTTATACAACACTGGTCAGCTGTCAATTAGGTCTCAGGTTCTTTGGTTGGACAGGAGCACAACAAAGGAGACAAAGTATAATCGCAGCTCTGGGATTCTCTTGGAACCTCCCAGAGTCCAGAGACACAGCTGTGGCAGAAGCTATGTCCACAGTCCACGCTTGTGGGCTCCTTCAGGAAAGTCATACAGATGGGACAGGCCACCTCTTCCTCAATGGCTTCCACCAACGCTGCAGGATCCATGGTTCCTCTCACACCCTCCTCAGAACATGAATAAAAGCAGAGAGGTAATGAAGGCTGTAAAGAGTAAAGGAAAATACATGAGAGGAAAAAAGCAAATATATAGATCAATAAAAATGTCCAGTAGTGATTGAAAAACAAACCTACCCTTTAGATCCTTTACTAATCTGTTGAATAAACTTAGGCCTTCTCAACCGAACTTTTGACTGGGTCATTTTACTCACACCACGGAAGCGATGTGTAGGGACACCCAAGTGAATGGCATTGGAAGCTCTCAGTTTTCATTTGGGAAACTCTGATTCTCCTGTGTTTGCTCTATAAGACTCTTCCCATTCTTATCATACTCTGTAAGTCAACACAGTTTCTCTTGAACTAGGGCAAGGTTACATAAAACGTGGTGTTTCTGCAGCCAGAGCAAGGCCTTAAATAGCTCCAGGCTTATTGTCTGGTATGTTTATGTGTACGTTTGAGGTGAAAGGCATATGCCAGAGGCCCACTGCCCATATGCAGCTTGTTTCCTTATATTGCACACTAAAGTGTAAGATGTAGAGAAACAGGAGCGTTTTTCTTGTGCCCTGTAACACCTACTCACTTCTCTGGCACTAACATACATATGCCAAGACACACCTCAGCAGTATGTTAGAAGCAGAGAAGAAATAACATCCTTTGGAGGATTAAAAAACAAAGGCCACTTGATGATAATCAAACCTATGTGGATGAAGTCATCATTCCAAATAAACAACAAACCAACCAACCAACCCCTGAACTTTTGCCAGGACCACATATGGGTATGGAATCTGAATGGTCAAAGGCAGGTTCTTAATTCATTTGGCAGTATTTACGCACTCACTTTGTAAATTTCTGTTACTAGATAGAATCTACAAAGGGACAAATCATATTGGTTTTACACATTTGTATCCTTAAGCACCTAAACTGTGCCTGCCATGCAGAGACTACTGAATAAATATTTGTCAAATGAAAGGGGCTGGGGATTTAGCTCAGTGGTACAGTGCCTGACTGGCAAGTGTGAGGTTCCATGTCTGATTCCTTGTATCCAAAAAAACAAAAAAAGTCTGCAAACCCAAAATAGTTTTTTGTAATAAATTAACAATTACAGCAAGCAAACTTTGAGCATTTACACTATGTTCCAGGCACTGTTCTATGCACTTTACATGGATTAACTGAATTTGGTTCATAATCATAGACAGTGGAGCCCAATTCCATCCTAGGGAAATGACCTGACCTCTTCGGCTTCAAGGTAAAATGTAAATTCAAGAGGCGAGAGGGAAATCACTGTGGTTTAGGGTCAAGGAATAGGGCTTTCTGGAGGAAGTGGTGTTGTAAATTTTTTTTTTTTTTTTGGTACCAGGGATTGAACTCACAATCTCACATCTGCCAGGCAGGCTCTCACACCACTGAGCTAAATCCCTGGCCCTATTTTTTGAGATAGGGTCTCATTAGGCAGTTCAGGCTGGTCTTGAGCTCACTTTGTAGGCCAGGCTGGCCTCGAACTCACAATGATCCTGCTGCCTCAGCCTCCTGAGTGCTGGGATTAAAGGCCTGTGCCACCACGCCCAGCTTATGGTGTTAAAATCTCACAGGACCGTTATAGACTATTGACATGTCAGGCATTCTCACTGGCCTACCTGCCTCCTGCTTTTCTTCTTCTCACCTTCATTACACAAGTGTGGGATCCAGGACCTAAAGCTCAGGTTTGTTAAACTGCTAACCAACACTTAGCACCAGCCCAACCTCCACACAACCTGCATTATAGTGGTTTAATAGGAAGGGTTCTTTCTTTACTCTTGAAACAGCCTCTGTACCAGTCAAACAAACAGATCCCTGGTCCATTCTTTCTATCCCACTTGGTCAGACATGATGCCTCCACGATCCCACTCTTAACATCATTTGCCATGTATTGTTTACTGTGTTACTTCCCACACAAAAAATTTCAGGTAGATAGGGGCACAGTCTATTTTGTTCATGGCAATTTTCCCAATGCTAAGAACAGTGCTTTGATATTTGTTGAATACATGAGAATTAAATGTAAATGCTGAGGTATGGCAGATAGCAGGCTCAAAGTGAAAGAAGATTTAATGTCCTCATTTAAAGTAGTGTGAGTGTGAGGGCACCAGAAACACTGCCTAACGCTGACAGAACAACGGACAGAGGGTGGTATCTATCATTTAAAGTTTCAAAGATCAACAGAAGAACCAAAATTGCAATTGCAAATGGAGAAGCTAAAGGCAGTAGAAAAGCAAGGCAAAGAAATATAAAAAGGCTAAAGAAATGAAGTGGAAGTGTTACAGGCAGCTGAGTTAGTTAGAAATATTATAGGCAGTCAGATAGGGCTGGGCCCTCAAAGGAGCCAGTGCAGTTCAGATACCTTGTGACCTCTGAGACAGGCATCTCCTGCTGTGGGCCAGATCTCAAGACAAAAGGCAGAACAAATACAACTGCATCCTAAGGATCCACAGTCCAAACAGTTCTCTATCACCCTGAGGAAGTCAGGAGTCAGCATCCCACCCCCTACAGGAAGTCACTGCTGGTAAGCATCTCTGCTTACTATGTGACTTGATTCTGATTTGTCCCTGATTTAATTAATTTTACCTGAGCAATTAATCTTATTGGTTAACCATAGTTATGTCCCACCTTATGTCCAACTTGCAAGTTCCCATTTTTCCCGCCTTAGGCTTGTCTAACCTAATGGTTTTACTCTATGAAAGTCCCTAAAAATGAGTCTTTGGCAACCTGCTTGGGACCCATTCTGTCCCTCAGACAGAAGCTTTCTCTCAATAAATATATTCTGCTCTTAACCTCCGTTGTTCCTAAAATTCATTCTTTGATTTTAGAGAACACGAACTCGTGCCAGACATATAGTAGGTTGGACTCTGATTCCCCTATATCAGAAGGATATCATTTTGATTTAGGGTCATACAATGAGTTAAATATGGAAAAGTTAAAAGTGGTGATCTCTAGCTGATCAAGGTGGCACAGGGCTGTAATGCTAGCTGCTCAAGAGGCTGAGGTAGGAGGATAGGGAGTTCCAGGCCTGCTGAGGGACTCTCCAAATAAAAAATAAAAAGGGCAGGGAATGTAGCTCATTGCAAAATCCTTGATTCAATCTCGAGTGCCTGGGGGTGGAGATGACGGCTTCTGCAAAGATGACGGGATGGACAGCGGCTGCTCCTCAGTAGAAGGCCCGCTTTAATATTTTATTTCTGATTACAGAAATCACAACTTAATCGGTTAGATGCTTCTCTTGTGCCTTTGGCGGACTGGGTGCAGGTTTGGGAAAGGCTGTTGGGGAGGGAGGTGGGCCTGGAAAGACTCCGGAAGTAAAAGCAGAAGAGGGCGGGGGAGGCGGCAAACTCCAGGTTCTAAGAGGAGCAGCCAGGACGTCACCTCCGTGCCACAGGGCGGCCATTCCGAAGGCAGCGGGTGGTGGGGCCTGGTAAGGTTAAAGCGGAAAAGCCCCTTTCACTCTATTTTTATTTTTCCAACCCGCCCCATATAACGTGGCCCCCTCACTCGTTCGCGGATGCCCGCGACTGACTTCCGGGCCGCAACTGACTTCCGGGTTCTTCATCCACGCCCACACCTTGGGCTGTACCTTTCATTTCCTGTTCCACCCACCTGTTCCTCAGGAGCTGCTCGGCCGTATTAAAAACCTACAGTTCTCACTCTATACTTCCTGCCTATAAACCCCCCAGACTTCCAGGAGCATAGCCTGGCTTTCTCTGTGGTTAGGAGCGAGCCCGCCAGGGCAACCGGCATAAAATAAAGCTGCTCACCGTCTCCAAATCCTGGGTGTCGTTTAGGTGTTTCTGCTTGCCGCGCCAACGTGAGCTTACAAGACTTTCGTCTTCCAGCTAGGCTCAGGTACCCATCCCCTGCTCATCCAGGACAAGCACTTAGTGCAGGGAACTGGAAGTGGAGACGCCTGCAGTCTGCGGCTTAGAGCCCCAGCATCAGAAGCGAGTGGCCCCGTACTTACCGCCCGAGGGCTGCACCAAGCCGGACGCTACCAAAGGCCGAGGCGGTAGACCGCTGCTCGGCCGCTCTGTGCCGCGATCCCGCCCTCTCAGGTCCCCTCAACAGAGCCAGAGCCCTGGAGCCCCAAGGTAGGGTTCTCTCGGAGGCCCCGCCCGCCTGGTGACGTCTTTACAGGAACAGCCAATCACAGATAGCCATCAAAATAACCGCGACAGATCGAAATGACAGAAGCTCTGGAACCTCATACTCGCGTTTTCTCCGCTTACTCACTTTTCTGGCCCCTTTCCGCTCTCAGAACCCTTTCAATTGTAAAGGTGCTTAAGAATCAGTTCCGGGAACTATCAAAAGGTGGAGGGTCTCCAAATGCTCAGACTTCGCATTGCGAGGTACACTTGGCTGTTTTCATTTGCCAGTAAAACTTCAGCTGTGAGAGGAGCCGGATCTGGGTCTGTGACTCACCTGGGCACCGGTCTAGGCAGTCCCTTGCCAAACGTGCAACCTCTCCTGGCTCCAGACTACAGTTACTGGATCTCATTTAACAAGCCTCCTGCTTTTCCTGGCAAGCTCCTGTGTTTTGTCACTTCTCATCACTATTGAGACAACTCGACTTTGGAGTTAGAAGCAGATACTGATGGAGTAGCCCCAGTTGCCCATGGCGATGACCTGTTTGAAAATGCAAACTTCTCTCCCCTCTCTTTCCCTCTCCTCTCCTTTCCTTTTCTACTCCCTTGCTAGTTCATTCTGGGATAACATCCCAAATAAACAACTTGACTTCAAATCTACATTTCAGTTGTGTTTCTGGGTACCCAACCCATGAAAAGTTAAATGACATACTAAAAACATTACAAACAACTTCATGTCATTTTATTCCCTTCTATACTATTGTGCTTTGTACACCAGTGGGTATGTTCTTTCCTGGTATTGTGGGTTGTTTTGTGGCTTTTGCCAGTAGCTTAATAAGTAGCTCACCTTGCTACTTCCCTGACATTATAGCTGTAATTTGGAATTATGATTGGTTACAGAATACAGACTCAAATGACTGAAACTCCTTTGGCCATGGAATAGGTTTATCTAAACATGTAATTTGATTTCTTTAGAATATATAGATATTTAACCATTGAAAATTAGACACTCAAAAGGTAACTATTGTTATTGGTTGTGCACATTACTTTATGCATTTGTGCCAGTTAATTTTAATTGTCAACTTGACTGGATTAAGAGACTGTTTGAAAGGAGATTGAATTATGCAGGCCCTATACTCTCAAAGGATTTGTTCACTGGTTTCATAGGAAGTGGAGCCCAGCGATTCTCTCACTGGTGTTCTCGTCTCCTGTGTTCTGATTCCTGGTTTGCTCTACCATGACCTTTCACAATGATGTTCCTGCATTGGATGTAGCTGAGCATGGTCTTAACACATTCGTAATGGGGGAATAATTCATATGTCTTGCTGCTGAGTAGGTCTAATTTGAATTTGATTGTTCCTGCCAACTTGAGCCACTTGTGGCACATGCATGACTGTCTCATCAGGCATCTTGTACAGCTTCTTGGGGTCTTTGATTACAACAATGCAAAGAAAGATTTTGAGTTAGCAGACCAGCTGTTATCATAATGTAGTTCCTTAAAGAACACATTAAAATGGTATAAAAAATTGCAACACAGCTAATTTGTGGTACAGCAGTTGTAAATGCATATTCTATACACCAGCAATGAGATACTTGTAAGATTTTCATGTTAAAATTTAGAGAATCAATTATTGATAAACTATTTGCAAATACAAATAAGTTTCTTTTAAGTTAATGAAGTAACTTTGCTGATGGTTGTAATAATTCTTAGAATTGGTATGATATATATTAATTAATATTTATATTTGGGCAATAATTGCTCAAATTTAAGCCACTAACTAGATTCAGCCCATTTATAGACTTTTTATTAATTGTATTAGTAAAAAGACTGACAAAGTGATTAGATTTGTTTGCACCACCAGTGGTAGAGCCAATCATGCATGAACCACCAGTGGTTTCAGCTGGCAGGAACATGTTAAATCGCTGAAACTGTGAGCCAAATTAGACCTCTCTTTTTTTAAGTTGACAGTGTCAGGTATTTTTCCCCAGCAGTGAGAAAGCTGACTAATGTAATGTTCCAATTTTTACAATATCTCTGTTGTTTCTATCTACAGATAAAGATCCAGGGATACAGATTTATGTATCCAAGGGCCTAAACTGAGATCTGAACCTGAGTGTAATTACTTTTCTCTTCAACTTTTTTGATGTGCATCCACTTTGCTACAGCTGAGATCTGAACCCTTGCATTAGGAGTGTCGATCAATGTCTTCACCTTTTCTTTCCAATTTATTTTCCTTCCATTTTATCAGTGTAGTGTCTACTTCACCCAGAGGGTTTTGGAAAATTTTATTTTTGATTATTGTGACTGACTGTTCTGCTCAGATATTTGCAGAATTTTTATAGTATGAATACTGATCTTTTAGGTTGAATGATTGGTGTGCACACATACACAATAGTATGTGTGTATAAAAATATGCACTTATACACATGAAGTATATGATATGTATATAAATATATGTATTTAAATGCAAACTAAAAATATAGCAATGTGATTTACAACAACTTCATCAAACTTAATCAGTCCTTTGCTTGTTTGTAGATTTTAAGTGACTTGATGAGAGCTGACCAGCTGTGTTTCAGGTTCAGACAAAAGTTATCAACCTCTATTTCTAGGACTGCTTCCTGTCTTTAAATTAGAGATAATTATGTCTAGCTCTTAAAATTAGTTTTGTACTAGGGAATTAAAAATGGTGAAGTGGAGATAAACAGCAAAGTACAACCTCTCCAGGACCTGAAATCAAGCTATCTGGAAAACAAGTTGGTAAAGAGAAAAACAAAAATAGTAGATCTCTGGGAAATGGGAGAGAGCTAGTAGAAAACTACTACAGAGAAATTGGAGAAACATAGAACACAGAGGAAATGAAGAAGCAGTCTGGAAAGCTGACCCCAGTTACCAGTGAGAGGGACTTGTCTCTGCTGACACGAGGTAAACCTGGAGAGGGTTGGCAGTTCCAGGGAGAAAAAGCCAACCAAGTTGGCAGTGCTGATCTCCTGAAAAGTCTACAGCTATTGTAAAATGCAAAAACAGTGTGTAGTTTTACCGTGAAAGTGACACCTCATACATGGCAGGATAAGTTGGAAGAAATCCAGTGTAGTGACTACCATATTTGAAACAATATAATCAAATAATTTTGGGAAAGGGTTAATTGTTCACCACTGAGCCACAGAACAAGTACAGAACAAGTACACTTCAGTATTTCTGGTGTCACCCTACTATAGTGTCTGGGTGGTAGATGGAAACAAGAGACAAAAATAGAAACATGAGAAGACAAAAAAACCCAAAAAACCAACCAACCAACCAAACAAAAAACCCCAAAATCAACAACAAACTTCCCAAGAAACAAACAAACAAAAAAAAGCAAAATATCTCTAAAAGTAATAGTGTCTCTACAACTGATTGATGGGCGTTGAGGGGGAGGAAATCAAAAGTCACACAGTTGAATTATTCAAAATGGTGAAAGAGAAGACAAGAAAGCCAGTTCAATGAGGTTCTTGGTGAGCTCACAGAAGATATAACTAAACAGATAAAGGACTTAATAAGTAAAGCAATAAGTGAGTTTACAGATGACACTAACAAAAAGATAGCTGAATTTAACAAAATGACACAAAACATGAATGACCAGTTTGGCAAAGATTAGAGTCCCTAAAAAGATCAGAAATCTAGGAGATTAAAAATTTTATTAAAAATATGGGCAGCAAAAGTGATCAAGTGAAGATGGAGTGTCAGAATTAGAATATAGGACTGTTTCTGGTGACCATCAACTTAGAGAGACTTTAGAAATAACAAGAATAATTAAAGAGCATGGAAAATTACACCCAACAGGCTGTGCACAGGATCCAGCTCTACCGGGTCCCGCGGCTCAGTGCGACCCACCAGAGAAATGCCTGGCCACCCTCACAGGACACAGAGGTACTCAGCCCAGCCCAGCCCAGGATACCAGAGCTGCTCATCAGGGACTGCCCAGCATAGCTGCAGGGCCTTGGAGAGCTTGGGCTCCCCCCACCAGAATGCAGAGTGCGCGCGAGCTCCATACTTCAGTGGAGCGGCCTGAGCCCTGCATCCTAGAGCTCGTGGGCCCTGCCCAGCCAGGAGCAAGGCCCAGGCACTGTAGGCCTGGGACTCACCCAGGCTTGCCTAGCACAGCAGAAGCCCTGAACTTCTTGCAACCAGACTTAGGGTCTGGGTGGCGCCACACTCCGGGGTACACTCTCCCTAGCTCTCTGGGACTGGGAGGCCTTAGCACCCACCCGGTAAGGCATAGGCTCCACCCACATGCCCTGGGAGGCCGCCCTCACTTGCTGTGCACAGGATCCAGCTCTACTGGGTCCTGTGGCTCAGTGTGACCCACAAGGGGAATGCCCGGTCAGCCTTTCAGGACACAGAGCCACATAGGTTCTAGAAGAAAACGACAAAATGAAAGACCAAGAGGCAATCTCAGTCCCCCAGCCCACTGAGAACAAACCCAAGAGACACTGAAATGGAAGACAGTGGTAGTCACACAACTGAACTTTCTGAAACGATAGAAAATGCATTAAAGAAACAGCTTGATGAAGCTATAGAGAAACTCAAATCAGAAATATTCTCTCACCTAAAAAATGAAATAAAGACTATTATTAAAGAAATGTTGTGTGTATCTAAAGAAGGGCCAGATAAAACAATAGAACTTAAGAAAATGATCAAAACTTTGAATGAACAATATAAGACACAAACAGAATGCATGAAACAGATGCAAAGGGAAATGCAGGAAATGAAAAATTCCATGGAAAGTTTGAAAAACCACTTGAATGAAGCTGAAGATAAAATCTCAGATCTTGAAGACAGTGTGGGAGATCATGGCCACGAAAGAAAAGATCTCTTAAAAATAGTAAGGAACCAAGAAATAACAATTCAAAAGCTGCAAGATGATGCAAAGAGAAATAACATAAGATTAATAGGCATAAATGAAAAAGCAGGGGTCAATACTAACGACCTACGAAGACTATTCACAGAAATAATAGCAGAAAACTTTCCAAACATGGGAAGAGAATCTGAAATACAGGTAATTGAGGCATACAGAACCCCAATTAACCATAATCAAAATAAATTTTCAGCCAGACATATAATAATAAGGGTATCAGAAATACAGCACAAGAACAAAATACTAAAAGTTGTCAGAGAAAAGAAACAGATCACCTATGAAGGAAAGCCTATCAGACTCATGACAGACTTCTCAACACAAACCTTTAAGTTAAGAAGAGCTTGGAGTGAAGTATTTCAAATCCTGAAAGAAAACAACTTTCAACTCAGATTGATGTACCCTGCAAAACTATCCTTAAAAATTGATGGAGAAATAAGATACTTTTATGATAAAGAACAACCGAAGAAATTTATGGCCACCAAACCAACACTACAAAGAGTACTGAAAGACACTCTAGAAACAGACAAAGATAGCCACAATCTTAAGAACAACAACAAAAGGAAACCACTAAGCAGGGCAAATAATTAAACAGAAAATGTAGAAAACCAACAACAGAAAGATACCATGACAGGGAAGAGCCAGTACATATCAGTTATATCAATCAATGTAAATGGTCTCAACTCACCAATAAAAAGAAACAGACTAGCAGAGCAGGTTAAGAAACAAAACCCAACAATATGCTGTGTACAAGAAACACATTCCACTCAAAAGGAAATTCACAGACTAAAAATCAAAGGCTGGAAAACAATACTCCATGCAACAGGAACCCAGAAAAAAGCAGGGGTAGCTATTATGTTTGCAGACAATGCAAACTTCAAACCGAGAATGATCAAAAGAGATAAAGAAGGTCACTACATACTTGTTAGGGGAAAACGTCAAGAGGAAGAGATTACAATCATAAATATATATGCACCGAATATGGGAGCACCCAACTATGTAAGACAATTATTAATAGACATGAAAAACCAAATAAACAATAATACAGTTATTACAGGGTACCTTAACACCCCACTGTCGCAGAGAGATAGATCAACCAAACAAAAAATCAACAAAGAAATAACAGAACTGAATCAAACTTGTGAACAAATGGACCTAGTAGATGTGTACCGAGTACTCCACCCATCAACATCAGAATACACATTCTTCTCTGCTGCACATGGGTCACTCTCTAAAATAGATCATATACTGGTCCACAAAGCAAGCTTAAGTAAATGCAAAGGAACTGAAATAATTCCATGCATATTATCTGACCATAGCACAGTAAAATTGGAAATGAATGACAAAAAAACCTACAATAGCAGCATAAACACATGCAAATTAAATAATATTCTCCTAAATAACCAATGGGTCACAGAAGAAGTTAAAGAAGAAATTAAACAATATCTACAATTGAATGAAAATGCAAATACAAATTACTGGAACCTGTGGGATACAATGAAAGCAGTCCTCAGAAGGAAATTTATAGCACTAAACTCTCATATCAGAAAAATGGAAAGAACACACATAAACAACCTAATGCTGCACCTCAGACTTCTAGAAAAAGAAGAGCAAGTCAAGTCCAAAGCCCAAAGAAGGGAGGAAATTATTAAGATTAGAGCAGAAATTAATGCAGTTGAAACTAAGAAGACAATACAAAGAATTAATGAATGGAAGAGTTGGTTCTTTGACAGAGTAAACAAAATTGATAAACCCCTTGCCAACCTTATCAAGAAGAGGAAAGAAAAAACTCAGATTTATGCAATAAGAAATGAAAAGGGTGAAATCACTACAGACCCGGTTGAAATACAGAAGATCACCAACACCTACTTTGAAAACCTTTACTCACATAGATTCGATAACACAGGAGAAATGGACAGATTCCTAGAAACCTATGAATTATCAAAGCTGAGTCAAGAAAATGTAAAGCTGCTGAATAACCCAATTTCAGCTAATGAAATTGAAAATGTAAGTAGGACCCTACCAACAAAGAAAAGCCCAGGCCCTAATGGATTCACTGCTGAATTCTACAAGAAATTTAGGGAAGACTTAATGCCAACACTCCTCAAACTCTTCAATGAAATTGAAAAGGAAGCAAGTCTCCCTAACTCATTCCTGGAAACAAGTATTACCCTAATACCAAAACCAGATAAAGACCCAACTAAAAAAGAAAATTATAGGCCAATCTCCCTAATGAACATAGATGCAAAAATCCTCAGTAAAATACTGGCAAATAGAATACAGCAAGTTATCAGAAAGATTATACACCATGATCAAGTGGGATTCATCCCAGGAATGCAGGGATGGTTCAACATACGCAAATCAGTAAATGTAATACATCATATCAACAGGGCCAAGGACAAGAACCACATGATCATCTCAATAGATGCAGAAAAAGCTTTTGACAAAATTCAATACCCATTCAAGATAAAAACCATACAGAAAATCAGAACAGATGGTCTCTACCTCAACATGATAAAAGTCATATATCATAAACCAACAGTCAACATCTTACTAAATGGAGAAAAACTGAAAACTTTCAACCTAAAATCAGGAACAAGACAAGGATGTCCATTATTACCACTCCTATTCAATATAGTTCTGGAAATATTAGCCAGAACTACTTTGCAATTAGACGAGAGAAAGAAATAAAGGGAATAAGGCTAGGAAAGGAAGAAGTGAAATTATCATTATTTGCAGACAATATGATACTCTACATAGAAGACCCCCAAAAATCCATTAGAAGACATCTAGAAGTAATAACCTAATTCAGTAATGTAGCTGGATACAAGGTCAACACTCAAAAATCAATAGCAACCCTATACACAAACAGCAAAGTCACTGAGAGAGAAATAAGGGAAACCACACCCTTCACTATAACATCCAAAAAAATGAAATACTTAGGAATCAATCTAACAAAGAAAGTAAAATATCTATACAGTGAAAATTACATTACTCTAAAGAAGGAAATTGAAGATTTTAGAAAATGGAAAGATATTTCCTGTTCATGGATAGGAAGAACAAACATCGTGAAAATGGCCATTCTCCCAAAATTATTATACAGATTTAATGCAATCCCAATCAAAATACCACTTGCCTGCCTCACAGAGCTAGAGAAAGCTTTCCTGAAATTCATCTGGAACCAGAAAAGACCTAGAATAGCA
>RJWM01044351.1:0-18934 GCA_004363535.1 Dasyprocta punctata | reverse complement strand
GAAACATTTGAAACTGTGAGCCAAAATAAAACTTTTCTCCTTCAAGATGTTGAAGGAAGGCTGACTAACACAAATGAGCACTGCCTCCAGGCAGGTAACTAGGAAACATTTGGTGATTTGTTTGCTTGACCCTCCATATGACAGGTGCTACTTTCTTATTCCTATTTTACAGATGTGGAAACTAAGGTTGGAGAGCTGTGTAAGTGACCCAAAGATAAGCAAGCAGTGAGAGGCAGTTGGAGGAACCCTTCATTGCTTGTACCTCTTGCACTGGAAGCACTGCTCCACACAGTTCTCTGAGTCACAGTAGTAGTTTTCCGCACACTGACACTGCCTGTCAGAGGTCGAGGAGCAGTTTGAAACTGGTTTCTGGTCTGTTAAAGAGAAGGTCAAAGGTCAGTCATCAGGGTGGGACTCTGTCCCATTGTTCACTGGCCATAACTCAGTGAGGCCTCTCCAGGGCTCTTGATTCCAGGGGTAGAATCTTCCCTGATACTTTCAACACAGAAACACAAAAAAAGTAACAACCAGACCAACTTTCCTGTGATCTGAGCACCTGTGGAGAGTCCAACAGGAGTCCTGCAGTCTGGGTTAGGATAGGAACAGGTGAACCTTGCCATGCATGGTCAAAAACACTTGTAATCCCAGCACTGGGGAGACTGAGGGAAGAGGATCCCAGAGAGTTTGAGGCCAGCCTGGGCTGCATAGTGAGTTCAGGACCAGTCTGAACTGCAGAGCAAGACCCTGTCTCAAACAAACAAACAAACAAACAAACAAAAGAACTTCCCCAAAAACCCAGTAACAGAATGATCCTTAAGAAATATCCCAAAGCCATTGCTTTCATCTTCACCCTAAAAGAATAGAACTCCACTACTGTGTGTTCTTTCCTGTGGGGAGAAGTTGTTCAGGAGATGGAATTTAGGGCCTTATCCATGCTGGCTAAGCATGCTACCTCTGAACCCCAGCCACAACCCTGCAATACTTTTTCTTATTGACGTACGGACATCGCTTGCATGTTCTGGACACAGGCCTTGTGAGTGTTGTAGGTAACATAAACAGATTCTCCCATTGCATGGTTTAAGACTTCAAGTTTCAGCTGGGCGTGGTGGTGCACGCCTTTAATACCAGCACTCGGGAGGCTGAGGTAGGTGGAGCGTTGTGAGTTCGAGGCCGGCTTGGGCTACAACGTGAGCGCAAGGCCGGCCTGAGCTACACAGTGCGACCCTGCCTCAAAAAACCAGGGCCGGGAGTTTGGCTCAGTGGCTTAAGCACCTGCCCTGGCAGGCGCAAGGCTGTGAGTTCAATCCCTGGTGCCGCAAAAAAAAAAAAAAAAAAAAAAAGACTTCAAGTTTCTATGGCTTTTGATGGATGTGTCATTCTGATGTAGTGGTGTTTATCAATCTTATCCAGGGCACTGTGATTTTTTATAAGTTACATAAAAATTAGTTGGTGCCTTAAACTTCTAGTCTAATTTCTTCCTGTAGCCTTGCTTCTCCTGTGTGGACATTAGTGTACTGGCTTTTGTGTACAGGGACAGCTAGAGCTCTAGCCTCAGCTGGCATTTTTCCATGTGGATAATCAGTTATCCACGTTTGGGATTCTATTTGAAGCCATGTGCTGCAAACCATGGGTTCACCTCTGGCCCACCTCTTTCTGGGCTCTCTGCAGTTCAACTGGTCCCCCCATCCCAACCCTGCATGGACTTCAGCCCATCCTCAATTGTCCCCTCACACAGAGCTGTGACATCAGGGTAGGCCTAGTGCTGGATTGGCTGTTGTCCTCAGGAGTGTTGTGGCATCTGTTGGCTTCTTCTTTCAAGAAAATCTTCATTTGGAATCTCACTGGTTCTGAGGATCATTCTATGGAGAATAACTGACATCTTTATGAGATTGAGTCTTTTTTTCCCGCAATGCTATTGTCATTTTATGCATAATTACTGTAGACCAATGTGAATGTTGTTTGCTCACTTTATACATCCTCTGCCGGATTCATTCCAGTATCTCACATGGAGTTTTGGCTAATACAAACATGTATTATTTTTTTAAAAACCAATTCATTGTTGACACATATAGTTTAGATGAATTTTTACATATGAATCTTGTATACAGCACTTTTGTTAAATACCTTAAAAAACCTAAGAGTTTGTAGATTGATGGTTTAGCTCTGTATGTGTGTCATCACGGTAAGGAGGAGCCTCATGACTGCTCCAAGCACCAGAACCTGTGAGGGACCCCATACCAGCTCCATCTCTGATACACAGAGTCACCTTTCTTGGGTGAGCTCCTTGTGAGCCAGGAGTAGAGGGCATATTTTAAAGTCAGTGAAGGGTTGGGATGTAGTTCAGTGGTAGAGCACATGCTTGCTTTGCATTTTCAGGGCCCTGTACTGGTGGAAGAAATAAAAAAACAAAGAGAAAACAAAAAGAAACAGCAACAGAACAATGGCACCATTACCTTTGCCTGCCCACAGCCACACACTTACCCTCCTTCCTGCACTCGGAGCAGACAGAGCAGGATGGCTGGAGGTTGGGGTGGGCCATGAAGGTTCCAGACTTACAAGGTTCACAGTCTGCAGCACCATGGTTTTCCTGGCAGGATTTGGTGGCATGTTCGCCTGTATGAGGAAGTGAGAGAAGTGACAGGCTCAGGGGTGCCTACTCCAGCACAGCCTCAAGCTAAAAGCTGTGCTGCTAGTCACCCCTTCCTGAGGCACATCATGAAGAGGTCACCTGCACAGTACCTGCTCCAGGACCTGCAATATCTTTGGAGCCTTCAGGACTGGCACCCACCATACTCTTAAACTAAATTTGATGCTCATGTGTCCCCAGGAGCAGAGGACCCTCTGCAGAGTGCACAGGTGGATGGTTTTGAGCCTGCAGGGTGTGCTCACCAAGACCATGTATGTGCCTGTTTATCCATCACCAGGTTCCTAACTGCCCAGGACCAGTTTCACTGAGGAACATTGGATCTCTAGAAAGAGAAGTGTCTGACCAAGGCCCCAACTTGGCTCCTGATCCAGTGCTGTCCTCTAAGAGCTTCAACAGCAGCATAGTAGAGACAGGCCCAGCTCCTGGCTATGTTCACCTCACGTATCCCACACATGTGCTGAGTTCAGCATATGTTAGGTCAGGCCAGTCTTGTCTCCTCTGTTCCTCAGCTGTGGTGTGTATGATGTACAGATGTGTGTGGAGGGTATGCAGATGTGCACAATGAGTGCATGCATGTGCTTGTCCATACTTGAGCATGTATTCAGAGACTTGCGTACAGGTGAGTGTATGCACAGGTGTGTTACAGATACGTGTGTTGGTGCAAGGTATGTACAGGTGTGTGGATGCATAGGTATGCGGGAATGGTGTTGTGGTGAATGGCTCAGGTGTGGGCAACCATATACCTTTTTTAATACACATTATAATAAGGAGTAGATATCTGGTCACTGAAGAATATCATGAGGATGAAGCTCACAGTGGTGGCATTAAGCTACCTCTTCACTAGGAGCCGCCTGTCCTCCACCTTGTCTGGGTTCATCCTGCAAGGAGGGGTAGTGGGTGGGGGACTCAACCTGGGCCCACACTCATCACCTTCCTCCTTCAACCCTGCAGAACACATCCCAGCCCCTGAAGGACAACCACCTGCCCCTCTCTGTTCACATGGGGTTTCTTTCAAAGCAGGTGCAGAGAAACACCTTGCTTGGAAAACGAGGGTGAGCCATGGTGGTTGCCACACCAGCTTCTCCAGCTCTATTCCTAGCTATGGGAGTCCAGTGCTTCTCCAGCTCTAGTCCTAGCTATGGGAGGCTCAGAAACGCATCCTGGACTCACCAGCTGAGCAACACTGGCAGCAGAGATTAGTATCAGACAAGCACTCGCCTGGATTACATGTGGTCGCACTTGTTGCCACAATCACCTTGAATCAGAAAGAAAGACTGGCATTATCAAGGGATGCCCCCAGTACTTGTGTCACTTACCCTCCAACCCCACACACATCCAGGTCTAAGCACAGAGGAAGTGGGTGGCTCAGGCCTGAACCAGGGCTTCTGTAGGGCAGCTGTTGCTATGCAAGTGTTCACTATAACCTTTTCTCATAGACCTCTTAGTGCTCTGACTTTCAGTAGCAGAAGGGCCTGTGCAGGTGCAGATACCATTTCTGTGCTGTTGATGTCTCATATGTTTGCACAATCAGAACTATAACCTATGTGTTTGTGGTCCTTTGCTTTTTAGTGCACATTTTTTGTTCCAGTGTGTAATTTTTCCAGGAATTGCAAATTGTCAAGAGAGTATATTATCCAAACTGGTGTTGTAGCACTTGCCTGTAATCCCAGTACTCTGGGTGGCTAAAGCAGTGGTTATAAAATTCTAGCCCCAGCACTGGCAATTTAACAAAATAAAAAATAAAAAAGGCCTGAGGATGTAGCTACACACAAAGAGTCTGGCTTCAATTTCCAGTATCATAAAAAGAAGAAGTTAGAGGAGGAAGAGGAGAATGAGAAGAATAAAGAATATTATCTATGAATGAGAGGCTATGATCTATAAATTTGTGTATGTATTTTGTACACATATAGTATGCATGTGTATATATGTGTATATACATATGAAATTGGTTAATTTTGCTCTTTTTTCCCTTGCTGTGTTAGTGGGGATTGAACCCAGGGCCATGCACGTGGTATGTATGTACTCTACAACTTAACTCATCCTCAGCCCTATTTATTTATGTTTTTTTTCATTTTCAGAAGGGTCTCATTAAGTTGCCTAGGCTTAAGGGGAAACACTTTGTATATGAGCTCCCAATTTATGATCAGTTCTGTTATATAACTGGAGATTTTAATTCTATGATTAAAGGTACAAAATTAGTAGTTACCACAGCTGGTCAGTTTCTAAACTGTGCTCGATGCTATTGTTATTGTTAATTATACTACTTTAGGTAGGATGTAATATCTGTTTTAATCAGTTGTTCTCACTTCTATAACAAAACTGTGAAGTTCTGAGGTAATAGCTCCACTACGCACCAGCAACAAAGGACTGGGGACTGAGCCAAACAGATACCAATATCTCATACTTAATTAATTGGAAAGGTAGGATCTTGGGAGAGACACAAACCAAGAACTTCCCACACACAGATGATATCCCTGAAGAACAATCCTTGCCTAGAGAGGCCTTGATACTTGGTATAACTTACAAGTATTAACACAGAAAAAAAGTTTTTGAAATATAAAATGACAAGATGCAGAAGCCAAATGAAACCTCATATCTTAGGCCAATCCAGAACAAGTCTAAGAGACAACAAGATAGAGGAAAACAGAAGAGAGACTCCTGAAATTTCTGAAATGATAGCTCCAAAGTAAAGAATCAAATCCCTGATGCTATAGAGGAAATCAGGTCAGAAATAATATCCCAGGTGAAAAAAGAAATGTCAACATTCAAAAAAGAATTGCTCAGCAAATCTAGAGTACAAATAGATAAAAAAAAAAGATGATGACAAGAAAGGGATGGAAAAGGATGGAAACCATTAGTGATTAATATAGGAAAGAAACAGAATGCATGAAATAGATTCAAACAGATATTCAGGAAATTAAAAATTCCATTGAAAGCTGGCAAAACTGCTTCAATGAAACTGAAGATAAACTTTCAGAACTTCAAGACAGGATCATGGCCAGGGATCATGAAATGAAAGATCTCTTGAAAATAACAAAACATCAAGAAATGAGAATTCGAAGGCTGCAAGATAATGCAAGGAAAAATAATATAAGACTAATTGGTGTCAATGAAAGAAATCAGGAGTCAGCACAAATGACATAAAAAACTTGTTTGCAGAAGTAATAGCAGAAAATTTCCCAAGCATGGGAAAAGAAACTGACATACAGATGAGTGAGGCACATAGAACTCCAAACAACCACAACCAAAATAAATCTACATGCAGACATAACAATCAAGATTCCAGAAATTCAGTACAAGAAGATATTACTAAAAGCTCTTAGAGAAAATAAATGGATCCCCTATAAAGGAAAGCTTGTCAGAATAATGACAGACTTCTTAACACAAATCCTCAAATCAAGGAGAGCCTGGCGTGAAGTATTTCAAATCCTGTAGAAAAAAAAGTTTCCAACCCAGATTAATGTACCCTGCAAAACTATCTTTTAAAATTAATGGAGAACACTAGTAAGCAAGACCAGTCTGGGATCCAGCACTATGCGCAGGCTACCACCGGACTGGGGACAGCCAGACCCAAACCTCTCCCTTTGAGTCAGCACTATTCACAGACTGGGGGCAGAGAGAATAAGGCCACACCAGGAAGCAAGCCCAGTCTGGGAATGAATGCTATGTGCGGGTTGCTGCCAGATTGAAACAGCCAGACCCCAGCCTCTTCTAATGCATGGACTGGCAAATAAGAAGTACCAATTTCCCATCCCCATCTCCCCTGTAAGCAACTGGCTTATCCAGAGAAAAACAGGCTGTGACGATAGCTATCAAGGTGAAATGCAATTGGATGCCTGTGGTGTTTTGGTGTTTCACTGACATTGCAGGTCTAGGGCCAGCAGTCTGATCATCTGTTCAAAGGATAGCAGTATGCAGTGTGGTTTCTAGAGGGGATCTCCTTCTGAGGGTTGTAGCCATTGTTTTGAAGTCCCATATTGTTTCCATTGTTTTGTTGGGTTGGGTTTTACCCTGTTTTGTTTTGTTTATGTTAAATCTGATGGCAGGAGCAGCTATTTCAAAGATAGTAAGATATACTATGGTAGCTATTTTGGATTTACTATTGGCTTGTTTTGAAGTCCTTTATTCATTTATTGTCTTGTTTTTATTGTTTCTATTCTATTCTGTTCTGTTTCATTTTTACTATGTCTGAAGTTATCTGCAGCTATTTTGAAGGCATCAAAAGGCATTATGGTAACTATTGTTGATTTCATAATGTTTTGAAGTCCTGTATCACTTACACTGGTTTGTTTTGATTGGTTTTATTTGGTTTTATCCTCCTTAAAATAAAATAAAACAGAAAAAAACCAAGATTAATGAAGAAATAAAATACTTCTATGACAGAGAATAACTGAAAAAATTCATGACTACCAAACCAACATACAAAGAGTACTAAAAGGTATTCTAGATAGAGGTAAAAATGACCACAATTCCCAGAACAACAACAGAAAGAAACAGCAGAGCAAGCATTAAACAAAGTAGAAAAGCAGGGAACCAACAGCAGGAAAATAAAATAACAAGGATAAGCCAATACCATCAACCATCAACATAAATGGCTTCAATTTACCAATCAAAAGTAACAGACTGAATGAATCAAGAAACAAGATCCAACGATATGTTATACGCAAGAAACACTTAACTCAACAAAAATTCATAGACTGAAAGTCAAGAGATGGAAAACAGTACTCAATGCAAGAGGAACCCAGGAAAAAAGGCAGGGGTAGCTATTTTGTTTTCAGACAATGAACTTCAAACCAAGAATGATGAAAAGAGATAAAGAAGGTCACTGCATACTTGTTAGATGAAAACTTTGAGAGGAGGCAATAACAATAAATATGTATGCATCAAATATAGCAGCACCCAACTATATAAGACAAATATTAGTAAGCATAAAAATAAAATAAGCAATAACACAGTTTTCAAGGGGGAGCCTAATACCCCACTGTCACAAATAGACCAAAAATGGGCAAAGAAGCATCAGACCTAAACCAAACCTGTGAACAAATGGACTTAGTAGACATTTACAGAGTGTTCCACCCAACATATTCTTCTTGGTTGCACATGGAATGTTCTCTAAAATAGACCATCTAGTAGCCCATAAAACATGCCTGCATAAATGCAAAGGAATTGAAATTATCTTATGAATATTTTCTGATCATCGTGCACTGAAATTGGAAAATAATGGCAAAATATACTGCAAAAACTACATAAACACATGGAAATTAAATAACACCCTCCTGAACAACCAATGGGTCACATATGAAATTAAAGAAGAAATTAAACAATGTTTACAATTAAATGAAAATGCAAATACAACATACCAGAACCTGTGTGATGCAATAGAAGCAGACCTAAGTGGCAAATATATAGCAGTGAATTTTCACATCAGGAAAACAGAATGAGCACAAATATACACCTTAAAGCTGCACCTCAGGCTTCTAGAAAACAAGAGTAAGTCAAAACCAAAGCTCATAGAAGGGAGTAAATTATAAAGAACAGAGCAGAAATTAACACAATTGAGACTAAGAAAATACAAAGAATTAATGAACTGAAGAGTTGGTTCTTTAAAAGAAAAACCAAAATTGACAAACCCCTAGACAACCTTATCAAGAAAAGGAAAGAAAAACCTCAAAATACAGACAATGAAGAATGAAAAGGGTGGAATCACTATAGTTCCTGTGGAAATTTAGAAGAACATCAATATCTGCTTAGAAAATCTTTACTTACATAGGCTACAAAACACGGAAGAAATGGACAGATTCCTAGAAACATGTGAACTACCAAAACTGAATAAAAAAGATATCAAAATTTTGAATAATCCAATATCAGTTACTGAAATTGAAAACACAACTTAAAAACTTACCAACAAAGAAAACCCCAGGTCCGGATGATTCACAGCTGAATTCTACAAGAAATTTAGAGAAGATTTACTGCCCATTCTTCTCAAACTCTTTAATTAAATTGCAAGGGAAGCAATTCACCCAACTGGTTCCTGGACACAAGTATTGCTGTGATATCAAAATCAGAGAAAGACCCAACCTTTTGGAGAACTATAGGCCAATCTCCCTAATGAACACAGAAGCAAAAATTCTCAATAAAATACTAGCAAACACAATTCAGCAAATAAACAAGAGCATTAATTCACCATGACCAATTGGGATTCATCCCAGGAATGCAGGGATAGTTCCACATACAAAATCAATAAATGTAATACACTCCAACAAAAGAGCAAAAGAAAAAAACCACATGATCATCTCAATAGATGCAGAAAAAGTTTTTGATAAAGTTCAACACTCATTCATGATAAAAATTAGACAGAAAATTGGGTTAGATGGTCTCTACCTCAATCTGATAAAGGCCACCTATGACAAACCAAAAGCCAACATCATACTAAAAGGACAAAAACTAAAAGCTTTTGCTCTAAAATTGGGAACAAGACACGAATGTCCACTATCATCACTCCTCTGCAATATAGTTATGGAAACACTAACTGGAGCAATCAGACAAGAGAGAGAAATAGCAGGAATAAGGAGAGGAAAAGAAGAAGTTGAATTATCATTATTTGCAGATGCAAGATATTCTACATAGAAGACCCCAAAAATTCCACCAAAAGACTACTAAAATTAATAAATAAATTCAGTAGTGTAGCTGGATATGAAGTCAACACTCAAAAATCAATAGCATTCCTGTACACAAACAACAAACTCATTGAGAGAGAGATAATGGAAACAACACCTATTATAATAGCATCCAAAAACATGAAATACTTAAGAATCAATCTAACAAAGGATGTAAAAGATCTATATATTGAAAATTACAGTACTTTGAAAAAGGAGATTGAAGAAGATATCAGAAAATGGAGAGATATCCTTTGCTCTTGGTTAGGAAGAACCAACATTGTGGAAATGGCCACACTCTCAAAACTGTTATACAGATTTAATGCAATTCTGAACAAAATACCACTAGCATACCTCACAGATCTTGAGAAAATATTCCTAATATTCATTTTGAGACAGAAGAGACCTAGAATAGCAAATGCAGTCCTTGGCAACAAAGGCAAGGCAGGAGGCACCACAGTCCCTGACTTGAAATTGTACTATAAAGCTACTGTGAGAAAATCAGCATGAAACCGCTGAAAAAACAGACTTGGGGATCAGTGGAACAGATTAGAAGATGCAAACACAACTACAAATGCACTCAGTCACCTGATCTCTGACAACAGGGCAGAAAGAAAGATAGCCTACTTAATAGATAGTGCTGGAAAATACTGGCTTTCCACATGCCAAAGACTAAAACTAGACACGTCTATCACCATACATTAAACTACAGTCAAAATGGATCAAAGATATAAATATTAAAACAGAAAAACTAAATCCACTGGAAGACAAGGTAGGTAAAAATCTTGAAGACACAGTGGTAGGCAAAGAGTTCATGAACAAAATGCAAACCACACAGGAAGTACTTAAAAGAATCAACGACTGGGATCTCATCTTATTAAAAAGCTTTTGTACATCAAAAGAAATCACCAACAGAGTGAAAAGACAACCCACAGAATGGGAAAAAATTTAGCTAATTGTCCTGCAGACAAAGGACTTCTATGTAGAACATATAAAGAATTGAAAAAAGTTAGACCTCCCAAATTCAAAGACCCAATCCAAAAATGGGCATCTGAAATGGATACATGCTTCTCAGGAGAAGAGATAAAAATGGAAAATAAATATATGAAAAAATGCTCCCCATCATTGGTCATTTGAGAGATGAAGATTAAAACAACACTGAGATTCCATCTCAACCCAGAAAGAATGACTATCACCAAGAAATCAACCAATAACGAAACCTGGTGGGGTTGTGGAGTAAAGGAACTCTTCTCCACTGTAGGTTGGTGTGTAGACTGGTACAAGCACTGTGGATATCAGTGTGGAGTTTCCACAAAAATCTAGGATTAGAGGTTCTTTTGGATCCAGCTATTCTTCTTCCAGGTATCTTCCCAGAAGAATTAAAAACATCATACCACAGTGATATATATACACCCATGTTTATAGAAGCACGATTTCTAATTGCTAAACCTTGCATACAACCCAAATACCTATCAACTGAGAAATGGATATAAAAGATGTGGTATTTTTATACAATGGAGTACTACTCAGCCATAGAGAAGGATAAACTTGAAATTTTATAGGTAAATGGATTCATCTTGAGACCATAATTGTAAGTGAAATAAATCAGACTCACAGGTGAAAACATCATATTGTCTCTCTGGTGTGAGAAATTTTTTCCCTATGTTTTTGCTTTTCAAGATGGGTTCTTGTTATGTGATTCAGCCCTGCCTCAAATTCCTGGGCACAGGTGATCCTTCTATCTCTGCCTCCAGAGTAGCTGTGGTTAGAGATAAATAGAACCACACTTAGCATTTTTTGTTTGGTTTTTTACTCTTGCATATACTAATAGTTCATCATTTTTATTGCAGAGTAATATGGACATTAGTATTTTAGTCATCACATGGTAATTAATGGCTAAACTAGTAATGGATATAAAACATACAGATACAGTCAGGGGTTTAGCTCAGTGACACAAGCACTTGCCTGGCAAGCACAAGATCATGAGTTTGATCCCCAGTATAAAAATAAAAAAATATAGATACAGAATATAGATATAGAACAATTTGTTTACCCATCCATTCATCCATTGACAAACACTTGGCATTTTTCTTGGTTTGGTCTATTAAAATTTCCACCTTTTTTTTTTTTTGAAAATAACAATAGCTTCTCAAAATGCAAAACATTAACCTAGCATATAACCCAGGAATTCTACTCATAGGCATATACAGAGAATCCAGAGATATTGTGTGTGTGAATGTCCATAGAAGTATTATTCATAAAGGGAAACAAGGGCCGGGGATTTAGCTCAGCAGCATAAGGACCTGCCTGGAAGGTGTAAGGTTCTGAGTTTGATCCCCAGTACCAAAAATAAATACATAAATAAATAAATAATAAATAAAGGGAAACAATCCCAACACCTAACAATTGATGAATAAACAAAATGTGTTGTAATTATCACAGTGGATAAGGGAACAAAAAGGGAACACAGGACAGATAAGGATATGCCTTGGAAACGTTACACTCGGTGAAAGCAGCAATAGAAGGCCACATAGTTTGGTTTCATTTATATTCAATGTCCCAAAGAGGCAAATTCATATACTTTTAATTCATATTTTCTTAGTGACCAATAATACTGGATTCTTTGTTTGGGCTATATGAATATCTGTGCATATATAGTGAAGCCTATTGTCTACTTTATAACTGAATCTTTCTGATTATTGAGCTTTTAAATTCTTTACATAGTTGACGGTAGGTATGGGCAGGTCCCAGAATGCTGGATCAAGCAACTACAGATGAAATATATTTTGGAAAAAACTGTCTGTTCTGAACATGCACATTTGTCATCATTCCCTAAACAGCAAAACTATTTTCAGAACACTTACTGCCGAGACCCATGCGGCTCCTGAGGTTCTTGGGCTGAAGGACCATGAGAGGATGCGAAAAATAAAGAAAGAGACAAAGCTGGAGTCAGGTGGAACCCTTATCCTCCTGATGGGAAGAAAGGAACTGGTCCCTCAATGCAGGGGCGTTTATTTATACCTTTTAGCAACCTAATATCACATGACACCCCACTGTCCTAGCAACCCATCGCTCAGACTGCCTTGGGGCCAGGCATTCTCTAGGCTGAAGTAGCATCTTCACGTGACTTGCCTTAGGCTCTCTTTGTTCTTGGAATGATCATGTCTGGATCATCCCCTAAGTCAATTTCTAGCTTTAACGGCTCCCAACATATCCATCTCTTTTGTTTTGTTGTTGCACAGGATGGGTGGTTAGTTGAAGTTGGAGGAGCTGTGTTGAAGAGCTCTGTAGAAGATCTTTTTAAGTGCAGTCCAAAGATTTTTAAGTTCCTGCGTTCTGCAGTTGAAACTCTGTGTAGTCTATTAATCCACAACCGTAGTCAGCTACCAGTGTAGCTGGCAATTGTCAGAAGATGTTAGTGATTTGAGTTTCCTTTATAACATATTACTTTAGCATTGTTTTATATACCTCTAGTAGTTGTAGGTTTTTGCAGGATATTTAAGACCAAGTTAAGGTGAGGCCTGTTTTAAAAATAATCAGTTTTTGGTTATTTATCAAGGTCAATTAAATCTCCTCAAGAAATGCCTTAGACCCCTACATAGCACCTCTTAGTTCTTGTTAGTGTCAGCCATTTGGATGAGTCATGGCCATTGCTTGACCAAGCTGCTTTCTGTGAAAGTCTGGGAGATTTTTTCTCCTGGTGACTCTCCTTAGGCACACCACACATCGATGATCACTTTCCTCTGTGGTCTCATAGTCTCCTTGATCAGAAGACCAGGGGCTCACTGAGTATTGGGTGTCACAGCAGAGGTTCTCTAATGTCCCAGGTCCTCACTGACCTTGGAGGGCTAGGGCCAAAATATTGGCTATCCTTTTAGCCCATTTATCTCTCTAATTGTTGGTCTCTAAACTTCAGTTGTTGAACATCCAGAAGAAAAGATTGTTAACAGTACAATGTAGTAGAGGCACTAAGCATAACATTATCATCTTATCTAAATATCAAACATCTTGGAACATAAAATAGAACCATTATTTTTTTAAAACAACCATCGATATTCTAACATTTGAATACCTGTAGAATGTTAACAGTTATATATTTTATATAGAAAACTAGGAAACAAAATCATAACTAATGTTGTAACATGACAATTATGATGACCTTTTAACACTTGAATTTGCATTTTTTAAACATAAGATACCCCCTTTTTGATCAATCATCCCCACCTAATACATAAAAGCTTTTACCTAACTTGTTGACATTTAGTGGGATGTACATCTCACAAGTTTTGTTATAGGCTGAGGTCTGAATCTGAAACAAAGTATTTTTACCATAAACAATCCCTGTTTTACATTTTGGAAAACCTATACATCTGGAAGCATGAGTATATAAACATATCATGAGGTTAATAAAATCTATCATAGCTATATGAAAACTTTGTATGGGCACTTTTAAACCAAAAAACCTTATTGTATTATTTCATTTGATGATGACCAATGTGAATATATTTTAACAATATTTTATATAATCTTAGTTGGGGTGTCTTCCTTAAGGCTATGGAGATCATTGGGGCCTCCAATCAATAAACAAGAACTGGTTTAAAATGTTATCAGGCAGCTGCTTTTTTATTTATCAAACAGAGTCCTGTCCAATAATCCCCTCCCCACCAAGGAATTTTGTTTACTCATATTAATAATTTTTGATGTCTTATGAAAAACCCAATTATCACATTTAATGTATTATTTTTGAACAGCAAGAAACTCTCAAGTTATGATAAACAACAACATACATTACTTTTACATAACCAATTTTAGCAACATTTGGACTAACTGGGAACCCAGGTGGAAGCATGCTTTTTAAATCTATTACCCAATTTAAACTTTGATTAAGTGATCCAAAAATGTAAAAAAGAAAAAAAGGAAAAAAGAAAAGGAAAAGGAAAATTATTGAAATCAAAATAAAAAGGAACAGCTGTTTACAAAATGGACAAATGGACAAATATGGACAGACAGCCTGTACAGATTAGAACAGACATAGAAACAAACACAAGGTTGTCGACGTCTATAAAAACTCTCTAAAGTTCCCGGGGGCTATTTATATATTTGTATTATGCCCCTTTGCTGAACTAGCTCGCTTTTTATGTCTCATGTCCTCATGGTTGGAACACCTGTCACCTTGAGCACCCCATGCCCTCAGGGTGTTTTTTAGGCACTCTGTGCCACTTGGGCACTCCTGTACGGGCACTTGTGCTTTCAGCTCCACAGATGTGAATGATCACTAGCTCAGTTAACTCCCAACAACACCTTAACAGACTGGACAAACAGACAAACAGATACACAGGCAGACTGACAAACATTTTACATAATCAGAATGCACTCAAATATATTTTAGCCAAATTGAATTATGTTAATTTTTTACAATTGTAGAATTTGTAATTATAAATAGACTAGTCAGATTTGTTGTAGGTCAATTAGCAGAGATCTCTTATAAAAGAATTTGGAAAGGACAAAATCTTATCTATAATTAACATTTTTAATGGGACAGCATATATTTTTATCTATTTAGACTTCTGGTTTTATTGTTTGTTATCATCTTTTGGGCATCTTGGGTCAATTAAATTTGGCTCTAGTTTTATCCTTTTTTATCAGTTGTGGTGTGGTCACTGTCATAGGACTGAGCATCTGTTTTTTGAGAGGTGAAATCAATTTTTTTTCTGGGTTTGGATCTATGATACAGCTTGACAGCACACATTGGAACCCAGATAGGCCATTTAGTATTTCTTGGAAAAACATAAGCATACCCTCCACCCCAAATTAGCACTGGACTGTGTGCTTTGATCGTCCAGTATAAAGGTCTTTTTAAAGGACTCTTTTAAGCCTTAATTTGATTATATTATCTTCCTGCGGTAGTAGTTACATCTTTATTAGAATTTAAAAATTTTAAATGGTATATACTGCCAAGTGAAATCTATTATGAGGTGAACTCTCCCTTTTTTGTTTTTTGAAATTTAAATTGTGACTACATTTAATTATTTTTAGACCTGAAGATTGTAAGGAATTTTTGTGGTAAGGTATAGAAAAACAAAACACCCTGCATTTTGTATTTAGGCACTTTGGGCTCTCTCTTGCTGTCCAGACATACAGGTTGTGCTCTTGCTTTGACCTGGAGGCCCCCCACTATTGTTGGGGATGCAAGCAATAGTAAACTTTGATGCATAAAGCATGTGCGTAGGTGATGGGAAAAACCGGGTTGGCTTGGGCGCACCACAGCTGTGTCCCACTTCTCCTGAACCATGTCTTGTCTTCTGGCCTGGGCCGAGTGTTGTAGTGCTGCCGGTGGGGCAGCCACTGAAAGGCTTGCCAATCCCCAGGAGAATTTGCTGCTCAGCACACAGGAGGCAGGGCTGTAAATCTCTGCTCTGTAGCACAGGACCCACCTCACAAGCCCGGCCAGGCCCCTCCGGGTTAAATCAATTTAACACTTTTACAAGGTTGAGAAACATTGTTTACACCTGTAGTTGTCCCATCTAGAAGCCATGCCATAGGCCAATGGCGCTGGGCAATAATTGAAGCATTTGTTTCTGTGTCTAAAAGCCCTTTAAATGCTTTTCTCTTTAATTATGAATTTTATCTGCCTGCTAAATAATCTTTTAAACTCTGTAGAGGTCCAGCTAGATTTGTGTTGGTTTTTTACCTAATTGTGTTTTAAATTGTTTCTCTATTTCCTCCGAAGTATGTAAATTTATAATTTTTTTTTTTGGAAACAAACTCAATAAATTTAGCAATTTAGTGTAGTGTCAGTGTATTGACAACTAAAATTGACTTAAGAAAGGAAAAAAGACCAAAATAAACGTAGAGTTACCATTAATCACAAATTTGAAACAAGTACCCCTGAAGTAAATAATTTTGAAAAACAATGGCGCTTAAGAATTTACACTACCAGATATCAAGACTCACTACAAAGTCATAGTGAGGCCATATGCTGGAGTCAGTCAATTATCAGTTTGTGAAAGCCAAATGTTGAATTTTTAGAAGTTTTACAGGTTAGTCATCGTTGCATTGGTTATTTGAAATTGTCTTTTTTGAGAGTATTTTGTGAACAAAAATCAGCAAACCACAAATCAGGACCATATCACCCCCCTAACCACTAGGAGCCTGCTGGGGTAAGCAGGGCCATGCCATCTCAGGGAAGCTGGGTTGTAGCACCTCTACTCTTTGGTAGGGCTGTTGTAGGACCTGTTGGAAGTTTTTTTTTGTTTGTTTGTTTGTTTTCTGGAACATGAAGGCTTTCCACATCAGTTTTAAATTTACATCGAGTGGCCCAATGATACCTTCGTCTACACTTTGGACAGATAAGCGAAGGTTTTGTTGAAGGGCTAGAGAGTGGCCATGTTGCCCCTACAGGTGCGGCAGCACAACTTTTGGCAAAATGCCCCCTCTCCCCACAACAAAAACCAGTGACTTCATTTTTTCTCTTCCCTTTAGGGTGTGAACTGATGACCTGATTAATTATAATTTGCCTCCGACGATTGGGGATTGGAAGTTTAGTAACCAGGTAGATATGCTGAAAACCCTCTATGTACTCTATCACACATGTGGCTTTTTAAAGCATCAATTGTAAGGGAGATGGAGACACCGGCTTTACTCCCTGAGAGGTGGAAGTTCTAACCTATGGTGCAGCAAAATTTGTTAGAGCCAAAAAGGCAGGAGTTGCCGCTTGTGGCTCAGTTGAGGTTATCATGGTGGCTGTCATTTTACCCTCTTTTTCTTGCTCAGGACTCAATTTTATTTTATTTTATTTTATTTTTTTTTTGCAGCACCGGGGATTGAACTCACAGCCTCGCACCTGCCAGACAGGCACTTAAGCTGCTGAGCCAAACCCCCAGCCCTGATTTTTTGAAGCAGGGTCGCACTATGCAGCTCAGGCCGGTCTTGCGCTCGAGTTGTAGCCCAGGCCAGCCTCGAACTCACAAGGCTCCACCTACCTCAGCCTCCCGAGTGCTGGGATTAAAGGCATGCGCCACCATGCCCGGCTTCAGGACTCAATTTTAAAACAGTGCCTGGAGTCAATTTCATTGTCGTTGTCGCAAGAAGCTTATGATTATTAAGACGCTGTCTAATTGAGATCCACAGAAGGAATGTAAATACTGGGATCAAGCATACAACAACCAGTTCCTTATACATTGGTGATTTTGTTGAATAAGTTTGTTTCATAGTTAGACAGCTGATAGAATCAATATACTATTTTTTTTTTTTTTTGTAGAAAGGGAAGGGGTTTCTCACAGGCCCGTTTTTAACTGGCACTAGAGAAAAAGGGAATTATGCTCCATGCATTACACCTGATGAAGCCAATATCAATACACTCCAGTGATGACTACTGACTTAAACCAATTCACTTCTCCCACTAGTTGCGCACACATTGAGAAGTGTCCCCTTGCCCTCAGTCTCTTACTCCATCCGTGTTCTGGCGCCATATGCCCTAAGTCAATTTCTAGCTTTAACGGCTCCCAAAAACTTACCTTATATTAAGTATTATAAGTTATTCAGAGATGATTTAAAGTATACAGGAGGATATGCTTTGGCTGTTTGCAAACAACACAACATTGTTTTGTTTTGTTTTTGGAACCAGAAACAAAACACCATTGTGTATAAGAGACTTGAACATTCATGGGTTTTGGTTTCTTTGATGAAGTCCTGGAACCAATTCTCAATTAACACAGAGGGATAAGTGTATATTTTGGCTTTCAGTCTTTATGAGATGTGTGGTTTGTCAATGCTTTCTTTTCATTTTCTTAGCAGTCCTTTTTAATGAGCAGAAGTTCTTGACTTTGATGAAGACAAATTTATCAATTTTTCAATTCATGATCATGCTTTTAAGCACATAACAACAACAAAAAAGTCTTTACCTAACCCAAAGTCACATGTTTTTCTGTTTTCTACTAGAAATTTAACAGTTTTAGCCTTTATGTATAGATTAATTTTTCCATTCAGGACAAGGTCTGGATTCCGGGTCATTTGTTTCACACACAGTTATTCAACTGTTATAGTACCATTGCATCTTGGTTAAAAATTAGTTGACCACTCTGGTCTTTCTCTCAGTATGACAAAATACTTGTGATACACAATTTAATGGAGGAAAGAGGTATCTTGGGTCACAGTTTCGGAGTTTTCACTCCATGGTCACCTGGCCCAATTACCTAGATGTGTGAGGAGGCAGAAACATCGTGGTGGAAGGGTGTGATGGAAGAAAGCTACACACCTGAGGGAGGCAGGAAGCAGAGAGAGAGAGAGAGAGAGACAGAGACAGAGACAGAGACAGAGACAGAGACAGAGACAGAGACAAAGAGAGAACAGAAAGCCAGAGAAGGAAAGACCCAAAGAGGGAGGGGCCGGTTCCTGATACAGTCCTCAAAGTCCTGCCCATGACCCACTCCCTTGAACTGGACCGACCTCCTGCTTCCATGGTATCCAATAAATCATGATTAGCAGACCAATGAGTTAATGGAGGTTAACACTGATGAAGTTAAAGCCTATGTGATCCACCCGCATCTCTGAACATTTCTGTGTGAGGCATCAAGCCCTCAAGACAGTTGAAGTTGAAGCTGAAGTTTCAAAACAGTTCTTTATATTCTTT
>RJWM01044350.1:0-13347 GCA_004363535.1 Dasyprocta punctata | reverse complement strand
CGTCCTCTGGACTGCAGGTTGGGGATAAAGGACGAGCAGGTGGGAAAGTCCGTCCACCATGGGACGGACCTCAGTGAGGAGGACCGAGGGGTGGGTCTTCTGGCCTCCACTGCCACCCTGAGTGTACTTACTTGCTTGGATTAAGCGATCCATTGCAGTGGACAGTGACAGGTGTCCGGAGTGGGCAAATGCCTCCCTAATAGGAGAACGTGTGGCTGAGCTTTCCAAGCTGGCCATAATTTCCTCAGGTGATGCGCAGGCCTCAACGAGGGCTCCTTCCTGTCACAGTGTGACGGAGACAGAGTCACTGCCGAGGGCAAGCTCTGGATCTCGGCCCCTGCACCTGGACCTAGAAGCTCCAGGGGACCCTGTCTGGCAGTACAGGACCCGGAGCTTTCCCACACCTCCACAGCCAGCAGAAAGGTCACTGTGCAGTGGAATTTGGCTGTTTGGCTTTGGCTTTTCTCTAGTCCCTGCCCTGTAAGACCTGGGCACAGCCACTTTCTTAAATCCTGAGTGAGTAAAGAAAGGGAGACCCTGTAGGTGGTTTGGCTGCAAGTGGAAGGAGATTTGGGCAGAGAAGTGAGTCTTCTGGGTTTCAGCGAGGTACCTCTCAGCTTCAGCCTTCAGAGAGGAAGGATAAAGCCTGCTCCCAGGCAAGGCCTTTCAGGCCCCAGCTCATAGTGTCTTGCTCTGCCCCCACCAGCATGAGTGCGTCTCCATTCACCTGGGCCAGGCTGGGGTGCAGATGGGCAACGCCTGCTGGGAGCTCTACTGCCTGGAGCACCACATCCAGCCTGATGGCACCATGCTCAGCAACACCCTGGGGAGCAAAGATGACTCCTTCAACACCTTTTTCACCGAGACAGATTCAGGCAAGCACGTGCCCCGGGTTGTCTTTGTGGACCTAGAGCCTGCGGTCATAGGTGAGTGGACAGCCTGTGCTTCTTGCCAAGCACAACACCAGAGTCTTCCGTGTGTTGCTTTTGTCTAGATGCTGTCTTCAAGAGGTGTCCTGGGGACGTCCTATGCTGGGAGGACAATCACTGACACAGTTCTGCCAGGAAAATAGCAAATGTTTGAGTCAAGGCCAGACTGGAGTGGAATGGAGAGGAGCAGAAACTTTCACCTTCCTTCTCCCACCCCTCAGGCCTTTGAGGTTAGCTCTGCCTGAGGCACTGGGAGCTGGGAACATTCCTGATAGGACCCTGCTACCCTAGCAGAAGGAGGCCGCCTGAGAGGACTGGCCTGTGTGAACCTGTTGCTCCCATGGGCATTGCTGCTTCCTTCCTTCTCTGTCTGGAGCGCCTCAGCTCCCATTGTAAAAACCTCCTCCCACTTTTCCAAAGAGACTGTTTAGAAGGTTAAACTGGATGGGGCTTTTTCCTTAATCTGTGTTCTTACCATAGACAGAAGTGAGACTCCTCTACACTCTGACTCCTCCCTAGCTAAACGGAGTGGCTACGATCAGCAGAAGGGCCTGCTAAAGGTGCCCCCTGACGTCTTCCTCAGGCCCAGAGGACTCCAGGCTTTAGAAGTGGCCTCTGGAGCTCCCAGTGTCCATCACTGTGTCATGTAGTCACACTCAGGAGAGCTTAGCAGCAGAGGTTCTTGGGCCTTATGTCCCTTGGGGAATGAGACCAGCCTCTCTTACCTTTGCCCCTGTCTCTCCCCCTCAAGATGGGGTAAGAACCGGTGCTTATAGGAAGCTCTTCCACCCTGACCAGCTGATATCTGGCAAGGAGGACGCTGCCAACAACTATGCCTGTGGCCACTACACGGTGGGGAAGGAGATCATCGATGTGGTGATGGAGCAAATCCGAAAAGTGGTGAGTGGGACCAGGTGCCACTGGCGCCCGCAGGAGGGCACTGCAGCCTTAGCCTCCCTCCCTGGCCTGGCAGGCTGACCTGGTGCAGGAAGACTGGGAAGCACAGCCTGTGGCGGAACCTGACATCACTCCTCTGTCCTGTCTGTCTACTCAGCTTCCCCTTGAGGGAGCTCTGTGTCATGTCTGACAGGGGATCTAGAGTTGGAGACCTGAAGAGCTGCTCTCCCCTGAATTTGTGGACTCACAGATTTGACTTTTGTCCTGCTACTTCCATCTTACTTGCCCCATCTACTTGATCCAAGACTTCTCTGGGTTTTGATCCGTCCCTTACAGCAGCTTAGTTTGTTGTTCTTAGAGTTCTGTGCAGATCTTTCCAGCTGGGAGAGGTTCTGCTCAGCTCCTAACCACTTCCCACTTTACCCATCCCCTTCCCAAGGCACTGAGAGTCAGACCAGTGGGGAGCGAGTACTCGGGCTCTGTTGCTCTACAGGGATTGTCTACACCAGTGGTGGGAAGCCTGTGGCGTGTGCTACAGTGGGGTTGTTGTATCATTGAAAACTCTAAAATGTTTCTCATCACTGGTCTGGACATTCTGTCTGCCGCTCAGTAAGGCTGACATTCCAGGAAGAACCCGAGGCATGGGATTCCATGTTCCCCTCCTCAAGAATGTAAATAAAACAAAGCACCTCCTAGGGTTAGCCCTTTCTTAGTCATTTCCTGTGTGTTTGGTGTAGATTGGTGCTTTTCTAGTGTAAGGAACAGCTACATGAGGATTATTTCGGGCAGCTGGATTGCAGTCTAAGGTGGGACCTGGGGATTCGGATGTGTTGAGGTGCACCGTCCCCGCGCCCACTTCTGCATGCAGGTGGCAAAGCAAAGTAACTGAGCAAGCCCAGCTCTCTGACTGCAAGTCCTGTGCCTTCCTCTCTCCCAGCCTCACCCCTGCCAATGTACACAGCACTGCCTTCCTAGGTCAGCTGTCTCCAGGAGCACCGAGCCTCCTTCAGGTACTCTGCTCTTACCTCTATAGAGGAGAAGCAGAGAACAGGAGGGAACTTCTGTGGTTGATGGAAATTTGTCTAAGTTGATTGAATATGTAGGCATAATGCTTATCAAAACATTCATTTTTATGACACTTTCATGACAGGAAGGAGTTCCCTGTGGAAGGGGTTAAGGACAATGCACATGTCATCCACATCCTTAACAGTGTTATCTCCACCTCTAGACGGACCAGTGCAGTGATCTCCAGGGCTTCCTGATCTTCAATAGCTTTGGGGGTGGCACCGGCTCAGGCTTTACCTCCCTGTTGATGGAGCGGCTTTCTGTAGAGTACAGCAAGAAGTCCAAGTTGGAGTTTGTCATCTACCCATCCCCCCGAGTGTCCACAGCAGTCGTAGAACCCTATAACTCCATTCTGACTACTGACTCCACCCTGGAGCACTCAGACTGTGTCTTTATGATGGACAATGAGGCCACCTTTGATATCTGCAACCGCAATCTGGACATTGAGCGCCCTACCTACAGCAACCTCAACCGGCTCATCGGCCAGGTTGTGTCCTCCATCACTGCCTCCCTGCGTTTTAATGGTGCCCTCAATGTGGACCTCGCAGACTTCCAGACCAACCTGGTGCCCTATCCCCGTATCCACTTTCCCCTGGTGACCTACTCACCCATTATCTCAGCTGAGAAGGCCTACCATGAGCAACTTTCAGTGCCACAGATCACCAGTGCCTGCTTTGAGCCCTACAATCAGATGGTCAAGTGTGACCCTCGCCACGGCAAGTACATGGCCTGCTGCATGTTGTATCGTGGAGATGTGGCAGCCAAGGATGTGAATGCCGCAATTGCCACTATCAAGACCAAGCATACCATCCAGTTTGTGGACTGGTGTCCCACAGGTTTTAAGGCAAGTTGGGGATGAAGGGAGGGCTTAGGCTGTGACCTGTGCACCTCTCAGGAGAGAGATTCCCCCAGAGGTGCAGGTTCTGAGTCTGCTTTTAACTTGATCTATCCCATGTGGTCTGGAACCCAGGCCTTTGGACCAGAGGCCACAGTGGATTCTCCTTGAAAAATCCCCTTTGCAAAAGGTCAAGTATCAGTTTCATGCCCCTTAGCCTGGCAGGTGTGCTTTCCCTATGTGCGCCAGTCAAGTAGAGGAGAATGGTCTCACTCACAAGTGCCAATGACACAGCCACGTGGTCTGGCTCCGGCTTGGATGGGAATGTTTGTGGAAGCCCAGGGAGGCCTTATGTCAGACTGTGGGGAAACAGATCAGAAGACTTCTGTGTCTGCACCTTTGAATACAGTTGCTTTTGCAGTCATGCAGAAGAACTTGTTTATGGCCACACTGCTCTCAGTTCCTGTTCCCAGGGTGCTGGGCATGAGGCCTAGTTTCAAGTGTAGGTGCTTTGCTCTGGGGGATAAGTCTGGAAAGAATCAATGTGGCAGCTATGGCCTTAGAAGACATGTGCGGCTTTCTTGCCCTGTGACACTGCTGCGTGCGTGACCACAGTGAGTGGGGAGGCAGGGACCTGGTTCATGGAAGAGCTGTTGGCAGCGCAGCATGAGAACCACAGGGTGGGATACTGTGGGGCAGATCACCCTGCTTCGCTTTAGGAAGAGCTCGAGCTGTCAAAGGAAGAATAGGCTGCTGGTAGGAAGCGGTAAGCTTGCTGTCCCCAGAGACGTTCATGGCAAGTTGATTTTTTTAGTGAGGTGTTAGGAGAGTACTGAATAAGAAATGTATTTAATGTACTGTATTCTGGATTGGTTAGTATTTAAGTAAGTTTAGTTTTGGCTGGAGATTTGCAGAGTTGTATGTTGTTAAATGTCATTTTTAAACTAAAATAAGGAGACTAGTACAACTAACACCCATTACCCACTCTAGATTTCACGTCTAAATCTGTTCCCTTTGCTTTTGCTTTGCTGACCCAGTCAAACCCACCTGTATAATTACATAATGCAAATGTCTATTTTTATGTCTAACAAAATTGAGTACTTCCCCTAACATTATCAGGATACACACTTTCCCAGGGACCATAATGCTTTTTATATTCAGTTTTCAAAATGAAGATCAAATCAAGAACCAGGCATTTTGCCTATTTAAGTCTCTTGTGTAAAACAGCCTACCCCCACCTCTTTTTTCAACCATGTGAATTAAACTCAGAACCTTCACACTGATCTATATGCTCAGACCCATTATTTTTAATTTTAAGACAGGAACTTGCCAGTTGCTCAGTCTGGGGTCAGACTTCCCACCCTCTGGCTTCATCCTCTCCGAGTGTTGGGATTGTGGGTGCCCCAGTCTGCTGATCTTTCCAGCTTTTTCTGGGCAGTGACTTGGAGGGACCAGTCTCCTCTCAGGGAATGGCCCACGTTCTGGATTTGTCTGTTCCTTGCAGTAGTGGTCTCCTCTCTCTACTTGTGTCTTAAAGGTGGGCAAATGCCAAACGCCAGTGACCGCCCCTTCCCCAGCCACAGTGTGGGGGCGACCCCTCCCAGGACACACTGAGACGGCCGCTGAGACCACTCTGTGTTTCTCCTAGGTCGGCATCAATTACCAGCCCCCCACCGTGGTGCCTGGGGGCGACCTAGCCCGAGTGCAGCGGGCAGTCTGCATGCTCAGCAACACCACCGCCATCGTGGAGGCCTGGTCCCGCCTCAACCACAAGTTTGACCTGATGTTTGCCAAGCGGGCGTTTGTGCACTGGTACGTGGGTGAGGGCATGGAGGAATTCGACTTCTCTGAGGCCCGAGAAAACCTGGCTGCTCTGGAAAGAGATTATGAAGATGTGGCCATGGACTTTGTGGAAGAGGAGGATGGGAACGAGGACTACTAGGTGCTCTCGCCGCCTGCAGTGCCTGACCTTTCACTCCCCAGTTGTCCTACTGCTCCCTTGTTCCCACAATCTCCTGCAAATACACGTGTGGCACAAACACGGTGGTATTCTGTCCAGGCCCTGGGCCTTCCCAGCACCCTTTGCTGTCCTTCTGAGCAGGGGCAGACCGGCCTCTGCCCCCAGGGACCCCAGCCAGTGGTGTCTGAGGAGTGGCACTGCGTCCGCCCAAGAGCAGAGCTCCTGACAGTGTGCCGCTTCAGCCCTGGGCTGTGCTGCTGTGACTTCCTGTGAGACCCCGTGGACCCGCTGTGCGCAGCTTACCCCAAGGAAGGGTAAACCTTCCAGAGAGGCCATGAAAGTTCTCTGGCCCTAGCAGTCAGGGGCAGAAACTGCTCCATTCCAAAGCCTGCAAGGAACCAAGCCTCCTTAACCTGCTCTCCCTCCTCTTGGCCATCAGAGGGCAGTAGAGGTTGACACCTCCCACAACCTGGAGCCACTATCTTAGAATTTAGGGCTCCAGCCCATGCCTTGTAAAGGCACAGGGTCCCGGAGACAGGATTCCTGAACACAGGGTCCTTGGCCTGGGGCCGTGGGGTAGCCCTGTACACGGACTTGCCCGCTGTGTGGGTAATAAAGTGCCTGTGTGCCTTCTAGGGAGGAAAATCTCTAGCTTTACTCAGAGCATTGTTCTTGGGACAAGCCCTATGGGTTACGTGTGGTCTTCAGGCCTCAGCATATTGTAAATGGTTCTGGCAGTGGCGAAGGCTGCACAGAGGTCCCTTCCAGCACAGCCCAGGCTTAAGGAATTTCTCTTTAGTAATGCACTGGACGAGTGGCCTAAGCCTGGAAGAGGGGGCAGAATGGTGCTCTCTGAAAAGGTCAGAACTCTCCAGGGGCCAGCGCTGCTCCTGTCAGGGTGACCTGGCCAGAAGGGTCCCTACCCCTGTACTCTTGCCTGGAAGTACCTACTGGGGTTTGGACACTCATTCTAGCATGTGACTCAGGACTGGCTGTGCTCTACATGCCCCTGACCAGTGAGTTTTGAGGCTCCTTCCCAATGTCCTCTGTGGCCTTGCTTTGGGTTCTAGAGACTACTTGCTAGCATCGTTCTAGAGACTGGGTCCCTCCATCTGTGAGCTTTGCCTGATTGATGTCTTGATGGCTGATAGGATAGAGTCTCAGAGCCCAGATTTCAGCCCTAGCATAGAAATTGTCTTAGTTACTTTTTTCTCATTGCTGAGTCAGAATACCTGACACCCAAAATTAGGGCAGGAAAGATTTATTTCTTACAGTTATTGGAAGTTTTAGTCCATATTCAGCTGGCTGCAAGGCAGGGTGGTGTGACGGGGGAGCCATTCATGGTGGCCACCAAATAGCAAGGCATGATCCCGGCAAGAGAGAGAGGACACGCCTTCCTCCCACCCTTACCCTGTATGTCAGCTCCACCCCTGGGCGGATGCAGCACTCATCACCAATCCCAGTGCTAGACAATAAACCAGTCACAAACAGAGTCAGCTGCATCCGTGTCATGATTACACGAGACTTGGCAGGGCCACAGGACCATACCCATAACAGGTGTGTGCATTGGATAGGGTTCATGGCCCTATGTGATTATCCTGCCCAGGCAGTGCATCTCTGTCCCTTTTCCTTTTTGTTTTTTGTGGTACTGAGGATCTTTGCACTGAGCAACATCCCCAGCCTTTTCTGTTTTTGAGACCGTGTCTTGATAAGTTGTCTGGGCTAGCCTTGAACCTATGGTTGTCCTGCCTCAGCCTCCCACAGTGCTGCGATTGCATGTTCCACCGTGTCTGACTTCTCCATTTTCCCCATCTTCCTGTGTGACGAGTTCTGAGTAGAGGCCTGACAATCTCCTACCTGGCTGTTATTCCCTTTTCCCTCAGTCCTCATAGTTCCCCAAAGACAAGATTCTGTTCATTTGTGTTGATTCCCCAATAGTCCAGCTCTGACACTGATGTGGTATTTTCCTGATTTGGGCCCCACCCCATCCCCTTTTTTGGTAACACAGGTCTCCCTGACATACTCTTTGAGATTCTGTTTTAGTCTGTGTGTCTCTGTTGCTCTCTGTGTAAAAACTGCTCCTGGTGCATCAGCTCCTGGGAGCTGTAGTACTTGAAGGGCTGGGACTAGATGGGGAATGAGGCATAGAAGGAAGGGAAGGAGGCTAGACAAACCTGGCCTAGGGGGTGCCTGTTAAATGACAGGGATCTGTTCCCGTGCTCATCCAATATCTTCACCCAGGACCCGAGTAGCTGGTGTTTCTTTCCTTTCTTCCTTTCCCTGCTTTCACTCCCTGAGCACATGAATTTATACCTTCTACCAATTTTTCATCTGTTACCCTAAACCATGAGAGAGATCACCCCTCCCTGCCTTCAGGTGGCCCAGGAAGCAGGAAGATGTCCACTGGGAGCTGGAGATCTGATCCTGCCCTCTTTTGTGATAGATAAGATACGGATGACATCAGTTGCAAGTAGGGGCAACAAGAATTTGAATCAACTGGTGGCTGTCCTATCGCCTCTCATGGCCCACAGGTGGAACAAATAGGAACCACCTTTGTCAAATCAGTCCCTGATCTTAATCCTTCCCACCCACTTCAAAGCACTGCATAGGCCCGAGCCAGGGAGAGCTTTGTGTGGGTTCCTTTCAGATTCAAGCTTTAACAGGGTGTTGTAATCAGGGGTTACAGGGAGAACAACTGCATACAGGACACAGAATTTATAATACTGTTTTATTATGGTCACCCAGAGTTAAACACAAAAAAGTGCAGGAAAATCTGTCCACAACTTTGAAGTCCCAGAATATTCATCCAAGGTCCTGGATCCCACAGCAATGTCCTGCATGAGTCCAGCTAAAGGCCCAGAGCCCATGATAATGCCTCCCACAAATCCAACTGGAAATCTTACAACCCACAATAAGGACTCATGCCAGTCTATTTTATAGATCTGCACTGGGAAGGCCAAAAGTCAGTGGTGGAAGCTAGAAAGTCTATGCCAGCAGGGTGAAGGAGCTGTGCCAGTAGGTTGGGAGTTCTACACTGGAGTCGAGAAGTCACACTCAAAATAAGGAGCGCGGCCATCCTCAGCGATGAAGTCCTGAGTTCCTCTGATGATAATGGCCAAATCCTTATTGGGGAAGCCAGCATGACAGGCTCCTCTAGGAGAACCAACAGTTCAAAACAGCAACACTTAAGAGAAACAACACCTCGCTTGTCTTCTCCACGTCTCTACTTAGGCTGGCAGCTTTCCTCAGGTGGGCCATCTACACTGAGCACCATGCCGATTTAATTCAACTGGTGTTAAGTTGACCACCAGTTTTTAATGCATAACACAGGGTAAGACTGGAGAAGACTTGCCTTGGGAGCTGTGATCTGAAACTGTCATCACATGGATTCTAAGGGCTCTATTTGAAGCCTGCGTTGCCTTTCTGGAACTGGGATTCTTCTCACCGGTGTTGTTCCTGGAGCCGGCAGCAGATGGGCTGTAGTCCTGGCCGGAGTAGGTCTAACCCTAGATCACCTTCCATCTACAGCCACTAGACCTTGGCTCTGTGATGTCCCTGGAAGGCAGAATGGCTATTCTGATAATGATATGGAACCAAAGGCTGGGACGTGGCCTAAATGTGAGAGAAGACTAGAGCCTCCTCCAAAGTGCCTGACCCATAGTGAAAAGTGAATGAATTTCTTCAGTCCAAGAATGTAGAGTTGGGCCAGGAGCCTGCCTGGGTTTTATTCTTTGTGGCTCAAACTTTCCCTCAATTTTGTCTGCTTGTCGGACTGGTTCTCTACCCATGGCCTGAGCTGTGCCCAAGGCACAGTCTTAGGTTTGACTGCTCAGCAGTGTTAACTTGTTTGCTATTTGATGTAGTTTTACTGTTGTGTCATATAGTTAGTGTGTTAGCTTTCTGGCACTGTTACAAAGTATCTGAGGTAATTTGTGTAAAAAAAAAAAATTAGGGCCATGTGCAGTGGCTCACTTCCATTGTAGCAGGTCCTTGGCTGATGCAGGAGGATTGTAAGTTTGAGTTCAATCTGAGCCACATATTGAGACCCTGTATCAAACAGTAAAAGAAGGTGGGGGTGAGGATGTAACTCAGTGTTAGTGTACTTGCCCACCAGGCCTGAGGCTCTGAATTCAATCTATAGTACCACTATTAAAATTAAAAATAGATTTTTTTTTTGTTCAGCTTCAGAGTTCCCAGACCATGATCTGTTGGCCTGTGGTAAGGCAGCATAACGTGGCAGGAGTGTATGGCAGAGCTAAATTGCTCGCCTTGTGGCAAGGAAGCAAAAAGAGAGGAGGGACCAGAGTCCCTTTCCAGGCCGCAGCACTAATAACCTAAAGATCCCTCCTAGGCTCTGTCGCAAAGTTCCCACCACCTCTTTAGCACCACCCTGGGAAGCAAGCCTTTAACACAGGGGCAGCAGGGAGAAGTTCTTGGACTCTGATTGCCTTTAAGAAGACTTCTGCCGCCCTTCCTGTTCTCAGCTCTCCCCTGCATCTGCACCATCAGAATGTCCCAGGGCTTCCAGGGCCTCAGCCTTTTGGAGATCCTGTGACCTGAATCATCTTGCTTCTTGGAGGCACTTAGTCTCAGGCACTAGTATTCCTGCCGGCCAAAAAGAATCTGTCTACTGTTTCTCTTTCTAGCTTTCCTCTTCCTTAAATCTGAGAGGAATAAAAAGGAGATTTATGCACAGGGTGCCTAGAAGACAAAATCCCCAGTTCAGCTAGGGGAGGCTTCTGGGAGGATTGGCCCTCGAACCAGACACTGGAGATGGTGGGAATACAGGGTAGGAAGTTCAAGGAGGAGACTGGTCTAGGGAAAAGTATGAAAAACATGAACACATCATATTCAGGTGACCTTGAATAGCTAAGAGCTGAAACTTGAGAAGGTAGGAGAATCTAAAGAAAGAGATACAGTTCCAAATAATCTTGGTTTTGAGACATCTTCAGATGTTTATTGAACAACTACTGTGTGCTATGGGTTATTCTAAATGCTTGATACCTACTGGAAATCCAAAGATTTTGAACTGTTAAAAAAAACTCCCCTAGTGATAGCAAACTTATTAGAGTTTTCAGTGATACAAACAGTCCCCTGCAGCACATGTGCTATAGGTTTATCACATAGAGGTTTACCCCGGAACATGCTTTTACAACCTAGTCCCGGGTGCTGCCAATGGTGGCAGAGACCAGAATGAGACCCTCTGTTGTAGGTAGGGCAGTGGTTCTTTTATTTTCCTAGAGTATTAAAATATGTTGCAATACTTAATAATTATATTAACTTGGGAAATTGATACCTGTACATATCACATCTTTTTGAAATTTTATTAGTACATATTGGCAATGTATGATGTTTACATTCATTTTAGGGAGTAAGTACACATATGATGCATCTTGCTTCTTTTTTGTTCCCCTTTCCTTCCCTCTGTCTCTAGGTTCCTTTTCCCCATTGTCATTACTATTATTATTTTTTAGTTCATGTTTATAGACATATGGTGTTTACATTCATTGTGGGTATTTGGTGCATATACAATACATGTCTTAAGTCTTTTACTTTCCCTTCTCTTTTGTTCCTCCCTCCCCTTGCCCCAGTCTCTTGGACCCCTTCTTATCTGTAAAAGATCTATCTCCCTATTTCCTTCTATCCGTTCTTTATTTACATTTTGCCTTACTGAAGTGAGAGATATCATACAGTATTTAAGTTTGTGTGTTGATTTATTTCACTTAACATGATATTTTCCAGGCTTATCCATTACAAATGTCTTGAATTTATCCTTCTTTATAGCCAAATAGTATTGTACTATATATAGATACCACATTTTCTTTCTCCATTTGTCTGTTGATGGACAATTAGGCTGCTTCCAGAATTTACCTATTTTGTACTGATGTGTACGTTGGTATGCATGTATCACTATGATGTATTTAGCTATTTTGGGATGATACCCAGAAAGGAAACAGCTGGGTCAAATGGAATTTCTAATTTTTGTTCTTTGAGAAATCACCATACTGTTCCCATAATGGTTGTACTAGTTTACATTCCCCCAAACAGTATAAAAGGGTTCCTTTTCACCACAGCCACGCCACCATTTGTTATTTGATTCCTTGATGATTGCCATTCTTTTTTTTTTCTTGAGGCAGGGTCGCACTATGTAGCTCAGGCCAGCCTTGTGCTTGCGTTGTAGCCCAAGCCAGCCTCGAACTCACAACACTCCTCCTACCTCAGCCTCCCAGGTGCTGGGATTAAAGGCGTGGGCCACCACGCCTGGCTGATTGCTGTTCTTTCTGTTGTAAGATAAAATTGTAGTGTTGTTTTAATTTGCATTTCTTTAATGGTCAGCATATCAGTCAGTGCTCACTAGAAAAACAGATTTAATATAAATATATCAATGTATAAGAATTTACAAAGTAGGCTTACAGTGCCCACCTGCAGAGTCAGGTGTGGAAGAGTACAAAAGGGCTGCCTGCGTACTGGAGATTTGAAGGATCTAGTGACAGGTCAAAGGCTTGGAGATCGCCGTAGATTCTCATTCACATCTGTATCAGTAGGCTGGAGGGTCTGTGCTGGCAGCCAGGAGACTATGCCCAATGTGAAGATGAAGACTCGGGCTCCTCTGAAAAACAAAAGGGAGACTTCCTTCTGATTCCCTTTTATTCCATTCAGGTTACAGGCCTGTTGGTTGGTGTCATTCAGGCTAGGGCTGGGTTTCTGTTTCAGTAAATCCCTTCAGCCACACCCAGAACTATGCTGATCTAATTGTTGGGCCTTTCTTATTCAAATTACACAAATTACAGGACATTTAACTGTCACAACCAGAGAGGATGAACATTTTTTCATATGTTTATTGACAATTTGTACTTGTTATGAGAAGTATCTGTTCGTTTCACTTGCCTAGTTTTTGATTAGGTCTTTTATTTTGGGGGTCTAAACTTCCTGATCTTAAGAAATTTGGTATCTTTTTCCCTGACAAGTCACTGTGTTCATTTTAAACACTTTGTAAATGCTCCTTTTTAAATTTTTATTCTTGTCATCTGTGTTTGAAGTATATTATAACTACACTTATGATGGAAATTTAGTGCATGCACATGACATTTCTTAATTCTTTTTCTATCCCATTACCCTTCCCTTGCTCCACTCTCCCTCTGTCTCCTAGTCCCCTTCCCACTTGCAAAAGATCTGTCACCTGGATTCCTATTATCTATCTTTTATTTTTCTCTTTATTTATGCTTTAGTTTTCTTATATAAGAGAAATTGTGTGATATTTAAGTTCATATGTTTGATTTATTTCACTTAATATTATGGTCTCAAGGTACATCTATTTTCCTAAAACTGACTCAAATTTATCCTTTATATCAGGGTAGTATTCCACTGTGTAGTGGACCCTTGACTTATGAACTCAATTCATTACAATTCTGGTTGTAACTCAAGTTTATTGTAAGTCAAGACTTTTTCCCATATGAAATAATGGAAATACCCATAATGATATAGGAAAAATGATCCCAGACCTCCAAATGATATGGGGGAATGAAACTCTCAACGTACTATATGTCCGGCGCGAGTTCGTGTTCTCTAAAAATCAAAGAATGAATTTTAGGAACGATGGAGGGTAAGAGCAGAATATATTTATTGAGGGAAAGAAAGCTTCTGTCTGAGGGACAGAAGGG
>RJWM01044349.1:0-13307 GCA_004363535.1 Dasyprocta punctata | reverse complement strand
TTGGTCAAAAAGTAGAAGGTGAAAGGGTAGCTATCAAAAATATTAATTGCAGTTACTTCTGGAAGATACAAAGAAAACTTGTACTTTTATTTTTATTGTAAATATTGTTTAAATTTATATACAGCATTCAGGATGACATACAGCTAAACTTATTTCACAGTTTCTCAAGGATACCTAACATTTTGCTGGGTGACAAAGTCAACAATAAACATGTCAGCACAGATCAAGTACATAAGGTAAATGGTTATATAATTACAGCTAATAAAAATAAAGCTCTACAAATCTCTCAAAGCTTCAAATTGGGCACAGGAATTTCATGGTCTGTGTTGGGATGGGAAAGAAAAGATCTCAGCTATGGGTAGCATTTTGCTTGACCTCCAGTGGTGCCAGTAGGTAGGAACAAACTCTTTTCACCCAGAGTTATTCTGAGGTCAAATTGTTACAAACAAAGAGCTGATAGAAGCACAGAATATTTCAAGGATGGTTATTTTGGGGCTAAGTTACATTTAATTTGGATCCGTGGGCCCAGGTAAGTAGGTAGATAAATGAATGTCCAATGGTTCTCAGGGAAGACTTGAATCTGGGTCAGTTGTAGCGCTCTGGACCATAATTTATTCCAAATATCCCCCAAATATCCTGTAATCACCCAAGGATATAAAACAACCCGTCTCCTCATTATGTCACTAACAAGACTGATGTTATCTTAAAGTCAATATCTTCCCTTAAAGACTAAAGTCAAACTAGTTCCAACTGAGCCCAGGGAAATGGCTTACTCAACATGAAAAATACAACCCAGCAGGCTTCTTTCCTTCAAATGTTGTTCTCTGACTAGAGCAACATGAAACAGAAAAAGAATAGCAACCAAGAAAAAACAAAACAAATAGTTCAAGAAAATGTCTTTTGTAGATAAATTACCTAGATAGCCATTCTGATTTTCATGTCTATTCTCTCCTCAATGTTGTTATTTCTTATCCTTACCCAAATCCACAGGGTAGGAATCTATCTTGTAGGACTCATGCTTTGTTTCTTGTTCATGTTTTTGTAGAATTTCATGAGAAAGTCTAAAACCTTGAGGGGATGAATTTTATTTTTATGGACTTTGGCCTTACAGTATTTTAAAAGTCATTTTTTGTTTCCAATTATCAGTCTCACCAACTTACTGAATTCTACTTCCCCCTGATTTTTCCCACTTCCTCTCCTTCCCTTGAGCAGTTTCTCTGTGCTTTAGAATAAAGCTCTGACTCTCCCACTCACCTCTTCACTCCAGTTACTTTCCCCCTGCTGGTCCCAACTGCTAATCGGACCATTTCTCCACACTAAATTACAGAATTATCCTGAGGCAAGAAAACTTCAACATGAATGTTTCTTTGCAGTTCAAAAGTATTTTTGTCACTAGGTGAATACCTAGTGAGAGTTCATCCCAAAATGTACACAGCAGTATTCTTTGGGGCTTAATTTAAGCTATGAAAGTGAAAGATGAAGCATTACTTCACCATGTTGTTTTCTCTTCCTTTACTTGTTGTTTATCAGCACCTCAAGGTCATCTTCTGATAATGGCAACCTTGGACTCATTCTACTTCTCCTTCTATTAGCAAGTGACTTATGATTCCTTTTCTTTAGCTTTGCATGATCCCTCTTTAACCTTCTGCAACTACAAAAACAACTTGGTAGCCTCACTTCTTTTTTCTCCTTATCTCTTAGATTTGCTCCTAAACCTCTGCTGAATTATATTTGAATAATTCATCCAACTCAATTTTACTGAGTGACTAATGTGCTAATTAAAAGAGGAGTCATTTTAAGGTTGGATTTGGTTCTCATTACTAAACATCACTACAAAATATTCATACTGTATTTTGAAATTTGGGGGAGGAGATATGAAAAGGACAGGCATGTGTACATATGTTAATACCTTTTAAAAAACCATAATCAAAATCATTCTTTTTCTGATTCTGAGGAAGTATGTTATAAATCCTGATTTCTGACATTTCTTGCTGGGGAAAAATGTATCTAAGTAATGGTTGATACAATTGAAAACAAAAATATCCAGAAATTGCATCTCTGCCTAAATTGCTCAAGTACCGAAAGAGCAGTTGAAGTCAGTAAGCAAGACTACCTTGATTTCAGAAAGCTTTTCTCATGTCTAAAGCTGTGCTTTGTATGTATCAATGGTTTCTGCATTTTATTTTCCCTTTATATGTATCTAGACACACAAAATTATAGAAACAATGCCATTTTTGTCTGACAAAGAAATGAGATTTTAGTGACAATTGCTTAAAGGTTCTATGTGACATTCTGCAAGGAAATGGTCTTTTGACCAGAGAACTTTCCCCTAAAGTCATAGTCTAGAAGTTTTGAAAGGCATATTTGAAACCGTTGATAAGTGACATACTTTTCAGATAGCCTTGATTAGACTTCTTATCTAAAAGTATAGTAAAGCTTTGATTAATCGAAATGCTTGAAAAATGTAATGTTCTGGTCAATTTAATTCTGTAATGAAAAAGATACCCCTTTCTGTTTCAATTTTTATTAAAATCTTCTTCAAATACATGGCTCTTCTTCCAAGAATACCACAAGGCTCAAAACTGAATTTTTCTTTGATGATTTAAAATTATAAGATTATCATTATTAACACCTAGGATCACTATGAATTCCTACAGATGCCCAAAATTTAATATATATGCAATATATTTTATGTATTCATGACATATGGATTCCTTACAGTCTCCATGTTTCTTATGCTGGCATTCCACCATTTTCTCCCTAAATTCTTATGTGAATAACTGAGTTGTGTTACCCACTTAATCAAGACTTACTATGTACTAATCTCATAAATTAATGATGGTCTCGTTCTTCCCTGATAAGCTAGGCTTTGGGAGAAACACAACACTTAAGGAAGCATATAAGGACACCTTGGTTATTGCAACCATTTGGCATTAAATGGAGATCTACCTGTGTTTGAAAATTCAAGGAATCAAATTATTAAGCATACAGGTATTTCATCAACAGAGTGGGGATAAAATAGGTAGTAGTCCAATTTCTTATGACTCAGGTTGGGGGTAGGAAACAAAATGAGTATTGTTTTATAATACCACAGTACCTCATGGGCAGTATCATAACATGTATCAGGCTTGTGTGCAGAGGGCTTTTTTTCAAGGAGCTATTACCCTGGAAGCTATTACTCTGGAAGCTGCTCTATATGTGGGCATAATTCCAAGGACTCTGTAACTTCTCCATTCCACAATGAAGACTAGAGAACACAGTTTTGAACTAAATTACACAGATGTCAGACATATCAAGGTATACATACAAAATGAAAAGGTTTTGTAGGAAAGGCAAATCTTCTTGGAAATAATAAGAAAAGAAATGAATTTTCAACACTGTGAGTACTTTGTGAAATTCCAAACAATGACACTTGGGAATTTATTGTGAATATTATTTAAAAGTTCTAGCCAAAGAAGCAAAAATTCTGGACAATGTAATAGCAAGAAGAAGAGGGATGAGGAAAAGGAGGAGGAAAAGGGGAAGAGCAAGAAAAGAAGAAGAAAAAGAAGAAGCAGAAGCAGAAGTAGAAGAAGGGGAAGAGAAAGGAGAGGGGGTGAGGGGGAAGGAGAGGGAGATGGAGGATGCAAAGAAGAGGAGGAGGAGGAGGAGGACGATGATGAAGAAGAAAAAATATTAAAAGAAATTAGACAGAAGAAATATTATAAGATATTAGATAGCACTGCACAACCAAGGTACTTACAAAAGAATAAAGATCTGGGTAAAGGCAAGCCATGCCCCTTATCCCAATAAGTAGGTGAGTTCTTCCAATTCCCTTGTAAGAAATTTTGGAAGCTCTTAGGTTGGAGTAAAAGGAGCAGGCATGGGACCTGGACAATTTTCAGCAAGTTCTTTGGACTGAGTTTCCCAACAAAACAATGAACATAATAAAGCTACTTGTCTCTTGTTATTGTTTCAAGGTATATTGAAATATGCATAGATAATTGCAAACACAAAGGAAATGCTCAAAGCATGTTACCCGTGGAACTACTGCTGCATCTGCCATGACTAGGGCTAAAAGTATGAAGAGAGTACAAAAGAGGCACACAGAGTATGGCCTTCCTTGGCAGTAAGAAATAGGAAGGTTCTGCCTAGAGTTAACATTGAGTTGGATCTTACGGAGTAAGTAAGGTTCTAACAGGTTGAAAAAAATAAAATGATTTCAAGGAGCAGAGGAGATATTGGTGCATTCAAAAAGTGCAAAGATGCATAAAAAGAACCAGGCCCAGTGGAAAGAAAGCAGTTATTTCAGAGAGTTTCATATAGGGGTGCATGAGATACTTTACAAGGGAATTTTGCAGAAACTAATGCATTTAATTTTCATAATTTCAATGCAAGAGGTTAGCAGTTGTTATGGTTTGTGTTTGGATGGCCCCCAAAGCCTTATGCGTAAAGGTGGCTGAGTTTAGCATTTGTGATTGGCTCACTGTCTAATGCTGGGATTGGTGGTGTGAGTGCTGCACTCGTCCAAGAGTGGGTAATTGGCATAGGATGTAAAGGAGGGAAGGCCATGTGATTTTCTTTTTTTGCCCTTTTTGCTCATGGTGCTTGGCCATGAATAGCTGTCCCACAGTCACACCACCCTGTTTTGAAGCCAGCTGAGTATGGACTGAAACCTCCAAAAACTGTAAGCTTATTAAATAAACCTTTCCTTGCTTCACTTTGGGCATCAGATATTTTGTCTCAACAATGAGAAAAATGTAGCCAAGACAGCATTTTACACAAATGACAAAACTATGACTCAGAAAATCTTTTCCAAGGACAAAACATTTAAAAATTGATTCTCTGACTCTATACCTAACCTTACATATATCAGTGAAGGAAAGAAGCTAGTTGGACCAGTAGAGATTGAGTTGTTTAGGTCCCCAACTATGGCAAAGGTTTCTTCTCATACAGCAGGCTGTGATTAAAGTGCAAGATGTGACCTCATTATCTGAGGAAAATACTGAGGCTACAGATACCCCTGATGGCCACCAACTCTAGATGGGTTAAAATTTGTGTCAAGCCTGGGACCTTGGCATCAAAATTTCATGCTAAGTGAAATTATAATAGAAACAAAATCAATCGGGAATTAGGCAAAAAGGAACTCTTAAGACACAGGCTGCTGCCCAAGACTTGGGTTAGTATATACATGGTATATGGAATAATTAGACATAACTAAGATTCTAAGGATGAGACTCAAGTAATTAATAAGAATTTAATAATTGAACTACTTCAGTAAACCTTCTAGTGGATGACTTAATAATTTCTCAGTTTTAAGGATCATGTAGAACTCTTAAATGATATCAAGAATCTTAGGTATTATTCCATTCAACTCCTACATTTTACAAATGAGAAAGCTCAACCAAAAAGAGGAAAATAATAAAAAATTAATAATAAAACCATGGGCCTCCTGTTTCCTATCCAGTGCTCTTTTGTATCACAGTAAGAAGCATGGATCATGGTATATTTTGATATCTGTATCCTGAAAGTGCTTTACTCTTCCAAATCCCTGCTTTTATATTTCTAAGAAACACAGAAAATACAGTCAAGATGAAATGAAGAGAGTGTAACACAGTGAATAGGCAAGAAATATGGTTAATATTATTTAGAAATGTCTATGGTCTTCGTGGTTCCGAATGTTTTCATGTCTTACACTTACTGTTTCATGCTGTTACTATTTCCTCTGTATGTTTTATTCCTCAACTGCCCACTAGTTTAGAAACTGCTCCTTGGATTTGCTCAGTGCCCTTGCTGAGAACATGGTTTAAGAATGCTCTATTATCTGCCTAAAAGATAAAGTTATCATGAATCTCTTTACTAATCAAGTTTATTGTATACAATAATGCAATTACAGGATAAGAAATTTTCTCAGTTCTTTCTGCCAGTGCTTCTTCAATGGATATTTTAAGTAAGTTAGAGCAGATTTCAAATGTGTTTGAAGAACGAGGTGTGCAAATATGAAATGTAAACATAAATGTATTTTACACTTTATATTAAAGTCAGTGGAGGAAAACTTGCTATTTAGAGAAAAAAGAGACATACATCAATTACACATAAGAAAGATGCCCATAGCATAACAATAATGTAATACAACTAGTAAAAGGGACTAAGAAAAAAAATTAAAGCGAGTGCATTTCACAAATACTGCAGTGAAAAAAACACCAGAGAGAAAATAGGTCCACTAATAAATGAGGAGCGTGAAATTAATGATGAGTCTAAAATGGTAGAGATAATGAACTCATTTGTAAAATCGGTTCTTAACAAGAAAAATGAAGATAGGAAGTTTGAACAATTAAGGAGTAATGAAAACCTTGCAAAAATAGCTATTGACAAAGAAATGGAAAAGAAAAGGCCATTTCTATTCTAGTGTGTATTAAAAGAATTATCCCATAGCAATGAAAGAATTTATTATATCAGTAACCATGTACCAAAAACCCTAAGTAAAGTCTGTGACCATACTGATCAGCTTTATTTTCACATCCAAAACTGAGGATGAAGAGTCAAAAACTTAGGAAAGGTTCATGTGTCAAGTTCGTTTACACACAAAAGACAGACAAACCATGACCAACAAGATTAGAAAAGGTTTTCATTTGTTCTTGTTTGTTTGTTTGTTTGTTTATATGTTTGCTTTTAGGGAGGTATTGTTTCCAAACTCCAAGTAGTATTCATAGGCATAGGCACTCTGAATAGCTGAAAATACATCTTGTTTGAAAAAGTTTTCCAATAAGTTTTCTTTAATCCGATATAAGTTGAAGGAAAGTTGACTTACAACTTTAAACAAGGCAACAACAAGAAAGGTAAGATATACATGATAGACCACCTGTCTTCCCCATGAACATCTGCCTCCATTTGTTGGTGAGTAGCATAAAACTTTTATGCCTATGAAAAATACACAGAGAATGAAATATGTGTTATTTGTTCATTATCAAAGCTCCATTTCCCTCCCACTTGATCTAACTACAATCATTCATACGCAAAGAATATTTTTTAAAAATATTCTTTCTACATGAGTCTCTTTATCAATCTTCAAAACTATGCAGTAGGTTAGAGACAGCTAATAAAAAATGAAAGAGTAAGTATAGAATCTGTGGAGCCAGGGAGAGATACATAGGGTACTGTGTACCATCTCAATGGCCTTTCCTTGTTTTCCTATCAGAAACTTATGAACAGGTTTTTCTTAGAAGAAACACACATTATATGAAGTCATCAGTGTTACCAGGAATAGAACTATGCCATACAGAAGTCAAATATATTGGCAATTTTAAATTAATTAACTCGAGAATTTATGGAAAGTGTATCATTGAAAACTTAAGAACAGAAAAGGCTGGCTGAGATTTTAGATAAGATATTATTGACAAGAAAACTCAGCCTTTCTAGGATCTGGGGAGAGAGATTTTGAGGGAGAGAAAACAGTAGAAATAGCACAGGCCTTAAGGCAGGCGTGAACTTGGTGAATCTGAGAACTTTAAAGAATGACAGTATGATTGTATCATGTTAAGTGAGACAGGAAAATGACATGGGAGAGAAAGGCAGAAACTGTATCAAGCAGAACCGTGTAAACTAAGACTGAGAAATGAGATTGTATGCTGAGTGCAGAAGCCACTGGAGTATTTTAAAGTAAATCATGATGATATTATCTACAACTCTGAAAACCAACCTTGTTTTAGAAAATAAGAAAGGCTGCTTCATAATTTGAGGGTAAGAAATGAGTAAATTCTTTTGGATTTGAAGTGGAAACAATGAACAACAACTTGAGGTATGAAATGAAGAATAACTGTGTGTTAGGGAAACCCTGAATCAAACGTGAGTGATAGTGAGGAAGTTAAAGGGCTCCTGAGTTTAGGATTACAATCACAAAGTGCCTAGTTTAAAGTTTAAGTACTTCTTTGGGGAGTAAAAAAGCCATGAAAAATAAGGGGATCAGTCAGGGGGGTCCAGAGAAAAGAGCAGGAACATTCATACTAAACACAATATTAAACCCTGCTTCAAGAAAAAGCGATTAAGATTCCTCTGTGTTTTTCACTTCAGTTCCCAGAATTCTTCATCTGTTTTTTTTTTTTTTTAAAGTAGCCAAAAAGTAAATGCTTGAGTATTCTGAGTAATTCACAGGCAGGTTAATTCTTATGCACAATCTGAGAAGAATCAGCATTCTGAAAAAATACAGGGTGCTCTGGAGAACCAAAGTGAGAAAAGACCTGTGCCTTCTCTTGACCTTAGACTTGAGGCCAGATTCACCATTTGGGAAGATCTGGCCTCTTCAGATGACCCCACAGGAGATCTTGTTGAGTCTCCTCAGACAGAGGAGATATTAGCATAGTGAGAATCAAACTGGCAAGAATTCCAAAACAATGCATATGTAAAATATACTAATGAGGCAAAAATAGAACCAGAAACTGAGAGAGGCTGACTATTAAAAATGAAAGAAACCACAGTCCCTTAAATAGAGCCAATGAGGAGAAAAGGGAGGAGGAAGGGTAATGGTTTAGATTTTAAATGTTCTCCCAAATTCTCATATGTGTGGAAAATCATTGTCTCATGGGGGCTATAGACTCATCAGTGGAATCATCCATTGATGAGTTCGTAGATGAGCATGCTATTAGGAAGTGGGGCCTGATTGGCGGTGACCTAGAAGGTTGTATTCTAGCCCCTGGCTTCTTTCCTCTTTTCTACTTCCTTGCTGCCATAGGTTGAGCATATTTTCCTCCTCTACTATGCCCCTCTGCCATCCTGGTTCTGCCTTGGAGTCATCTGATCATGAATTTAAACTATGACCCCAAATAAACCTCTGCCACTATAAGTTGTGAGTGTTGGGTGTTTTGTCCCAGTGATAAGAAAGTTACTAAGAAGGAATAGAAAAAGAGAAATTTATTGTATCTAGTCCTAATGATTTAAGATAAACCACATGTGTTTAGGTTGTGCCCTTGCCATAGAAGCTGTGCACCCCAAGTAGAATGTATGCTTCTAGAATCTGAGTTAAAAGGCTTCTGCCACATGTATTCAAAAAGGGCTGACTATGAAACCACAACACTGTGAAGGGAAAGGAGTATTTAGTGCTCATATAGATTCTGCTCTTTTAAGAAACAGTAATCAGTCTGTGTATGTAATTTGGAGAGTAATGTAAATTTGGATAGGGCTTGTTTATAATTGGGTACCAATGTGGGAGTATTGTGCTAATGAAAGAGTCAAGAGGGAGGCAGAGGCTGCTCTTTCATGGATAGTTTGTAAGAGTAGTAATTGTAAGATGCAGCAATTTTACTTAACAATTAAGGCATTGGTTGGTTTGCGAAGTCCTGTTATATTTTTCTACTGCATCTTTTCAATCATGAGGCAAGGTAGTGAATTGGCATAGGTTTTAGTTAGAGAATGGATTCATGGAGCAGTTATTTCTTTCTATGGGTAGGATGTCTCAAAAAGCAGGTGCCCTAGGTAATGCCAAATGTCACTACACAGTGCAGCAACAGCAGAGGGTAATTGCCTCTGTAAATGAGAGGCAGTGGGGAGATGGTAAGCCTGGGGCTGCATTACTAAAGCAGCCTCTATACACATGGGGGTCACTGTTTCTCGCTCTATACCATGCCCTTGGTCAGAAGTTTGGAGCCGTGATTTCAAAAAAATTGAATGAGATGAAAATTGGAATTCACTAAAGATAGGCAGTGCAGTGTAATAGAAAAAGCACAGAATAGGAGTTATAAAGCACTTATGCTGGAATTCTAGCTCTGCAGCTGACTAGCTATTACCTTGTGTAAGTAATAAACTCTTTGAGCTTCAACAGTAATATAAAAATTATAATGCACATCTCTGAGTATTATAAAGCTTAAATAAATTAATATGTAAAGTGCTCGATTCAGCTTCCAGCTCATAGAATCAAGTTATTATTTTTATTATCAACATTTCAGATGAGCATAATGTTTTCACCTAAAAATCTCGAGGTATACTTAATAACATACATGAATCTCAAAAAAAAAGGCATAAAGTAGAACAAAAAGAGTAAGTTGTAAACGACTTATAAAGCATGATTGTCTGTAGATATTTTAAAGAACCAAAATATTACCATGTATTATTTAAGTACTAAAGTAAAACTGAGAATGATACGTCACTAATTTAGGGTAGTAGTTGCCTCTGAAAGAAGATGAAAGAAAGAGGGTGAGAGGGAACATTTAAGGACGGGGAGAAATATTGCATGAGATAGGATAGGGCTTCAAATATCATTGATATGTTTCACTTGAGCTAAGTTGTGGGCATATTGCAATATATTCATTAAACCTCCTCCAAGGTCTAATAAATTTAGTATTTATTTATTTAAATTTTTACTTCCATTTCCTATATGTTAAAAGAAAGATAAAGTAATGCAAAGCATATAGGGAAACTATCACTGAATGTTAATGTACAGTTAGCTCATAATTTAATAATTTAAAGATACTTTTGTTTAGACTATTTTACAGAGCCCATAAACATCAACACCTTTAGGAAGAGTAGTATGGTAGAAAAAAATGCACCTTTAAGATTTTCTCAAGATTTTAGTTAATGTGTTTGCCCTCAAGGATTTTCTTTTTATTTTATTAAACTAGAATAATAATTTTTATTTCATAGGGAGATTGTGATGATGTATAAAATAACATATAGACCAAGCATATAGAAGTCTCTCAACTAATGTAGCATCACCTGATACCTGGTTTGGAAAAAAATCCATAGGGGGGCCACACAACTCTGAAGTTGTCTCTTTGGGTAAATGTGAATTTTAGATTATTTTAATATGATGAGAGGCTGCAAGGTAGTCTTTTGAAAATCAATACAGAAAAGATGCTGTGGCACTCAAAAATCTGGAAAAGGAATAGGAAGTAGAGATTGGAGAATGGGTCAAAGGGCCACTACTAAAAACATTTAGGAAGAATTAAATTGACTACTATTGTGCTTATGTGACCCTCATGTTCTATCACCAACAGAGTCAGGTATACAAAAGTATTGGATGTAATGAAATCGATAAGTAATATCACATGAGAAAATACATCACAAACTCTAATTATCTAACACAGAATTCATTTCCTTTGCTCTGAGAACCCTTCCTACGACAACCAGATGCTAGCACCAGAGAATCTAACAAAATAAATAGATTCATGTCATTTTGTAATTTACTTTCTTTCTTTCTTTCTTTCTTTCTTTCTTTCTTTCTTTCTTTTTCTTTCATTCTTTCTTTCCTTCTTTCTCTTTCCTTCTCTGTCTCTGTCTTCCTCTAATTTACTCTTCAATCCCAGACAAAGAAACACAGTGGATACTCACTGAACTTGAAATACTAAAACAGTTATTAGACAATCTGTATGCTAATCAAACTATACCCTACAAAAAAGGCAAAAGAAAAATAAAGGTAAAACTATGAGCCAGAAACAGTTCATTAAAACCAGTGACCTTTAGCAATGCCTCATTGGCATTTTCTCTTCATAAAATATGACCACTTATATAAGACACCATGAAATTACATACCTGCTATACTGAGTTTTGCTCTTTGCAAATGGGACTGCTCAAACTAGAAATCAGAATAATGCATTGTATCCAAGAATGTGCTTTTAAAAGAATCTGAAAAATGCTGAATTTTGCTACTGTGGCATAGCAATGAGAAAAAAGAATTCTCTCTCACACACACACACACACACTAATAATCTTTTTCTCTAAACTTTTTGCATGAAAAGTTAAAGGAAACTGATATGTGAACTTGCCCCTTTGATATTTAGCCAAGCAATAAAATAAATTTGTTGTAGCAGGAGTGGGATAGTCTACTTAAAGAATATGCTTTTGAAAAGCAAACTTTTAAAGACTTAAATGTTTGACATTAGGCAACACTGATACAGACACAGAGGCAAGCATGCTCAAATGCTATTAATGAGATCTTTTTTGAGAGTATTCTGATAATAATTATATGTATAAAATTTGATGTAGCATATTTATGTCTAAAATGTAGGTAAAATAATGCTGACCTACATACATATATATGTGTTACATATGTTACAGTATTGTTTACAGAATGCAGATTAAAATGCAGAATGAGTAGTACAACAACTTTTCATTGTGCATCCTTGAAATTATTTTCTTTTTCATTATGTCATATATTACTTTTTATGATTAGAATATTGCTAACTGTCTTGAAAAGGACAGTATGCAATGTGGACAATAGAGCAGAAAAATTAGAAATATAACTTTAGGATTATGATTAAACTGATGACAGTTGAAACAGATGGCCTACCTCTTCAATTAAAAAAAAAACACTGAACAGTCATAGTATCCACATAGGAACCTGGGAACAAGGGATCTTTGTTCTGTGGACAGGGTAAATTTTAATTAGAAAAAGACCCCCGTGGCATCTGATCCAAAGGTGTTCAGTACTTTATCCTCTATGCTTATCAGGAATGTCACTCTTTCTACCCCCATAATTTCCCCCAGATAATGATAAAAATTTTATTCTTTTGATGGAAAGCTGAGGAATCAGAAATAAATCTATCTTGCTAACAAGTAAAGAAAAAAATTACTAAATGATAACTAGACCATGTCCTCTTTTTCATCTCAAACTCAATTCCTCTAATCTGATACTTTGTCACAAACAATAGCTGTTATTAATAACAAGCTCCTCTAGGAATATGATTCTTAAAGCAAAGGTCAATTGATAAACTCTTGATCTGGACAGTCATCTTGGGAACCTGGGCATATCTAGAATGAGGACCAGCTTGAAAGTAGGTCTTGAATACTACCAGGAACTGAGTCACACTTGTCCATTGTTGTTTTACTTGTTTTCATCAAGACAAAGCAAAAGAGTGATGCCTTGCCTAGAGAAACAACAAATTATTGAAATACAGTTTCTGTTCCACCCATTCGAATTCAACTGATCATCTTCAATCTTATCCTGTCCACAAAACATAAACTTTCCCTAGTGCCATCTCTAATGTGGACAGATTGGAATATGCTGTTCTTAGCAACAGACATGCCAGGTGAGTTTCATCATGCCAAATTTTCATTTGTGTTTCTTCAGTACTGAGGGAAAAAGGTAGAAGAAAAGAAGACAATAATGCATTTCTTTCTACCTGATCTCAAAACTAGATCGGTTTCTTTCAAAGCATGTTTCAGAGTTCTTTAATTCTGCATTAGAGTATCATTATAATGATACCATAAATTTTGTACCAGTCTAAAAAGAAGTATTAAGTATTAAAAAGCCATGTTTTAACTTCCATTTCCCAGGCTGCCATGCTAAGAGATTAGAAGTTATCATTTAATTCCAACAAGAAGGAAATTTACAGACACAC
>RJWM01044348.1:0-13316 GCA_004363535.1 Dasyprocta punctata | reverse complement strand
TTTTTTTTTTTTAATAAATAGCCAAGGTCAAATGCAAAACAGAATATTGGTGCCAGAAATAAAGAAGGAAATCAAAGCCACTGTGCTGGGGGAGGAGAAATCCTTAAGATTTCTTGAGCATACTTAAGCACAGGGGTCAAGGAAGAGGGCTAAAATTCAGTGGTGCTAGATGATGTTTTGTACCTAGACTGACCATTCCTGCACTGCTGAATGACAATAATTAAGTAACTGGGGTTTGTTTGGGGATAAGAGTTTCAGGGTGTACCTTAGACTGACCTAAACTAACAATCCTGCGTTAACTTCCCAAGTGCTGGGTTACAGGTATGTGCAACACCTGGCCCTATGACTGAATAACTAGATGGCAGAAATGTGGCTGAGGGTGTCACTGAATGAGATCTGAGAACTCCCTAAAATGGAGATGGGAGCCAAGCATCATGGTTTATAATGTAATTTTAACACTCTGGAGGCTGAGGTAAGAGGAATGCAAGTTAAGCCCAGTCTGGGCAATTTAATGAGACACTGTCTCAAAATAAAATATAAAAAGGGCTGGGGATGTTGCAAAGGCTCTAAGATCAACCTTCAATACAAATAAATAGATAAATGGAATTGAGGACCTCAACTCTTGACCTATCATCACAGAAAAGCATTTCAGAACATCACTGAGAAGCACGGGCTGATTTATTAGATGGAATCAGTAATAGAAAATGCAGAAGGGGCTTCAGCTGGAAGAGCTGAAAGAGGCACATCTCTGACGAAGACCAGACTGGCTGACTGACAAAAGAAGAAGGCCTGTTCCCACAGAGGGACAGAGGCCAGAGGGTCTGATGGATCTTCATTATCTCAGTTCTGCTTTGGCAATACTGCCATGGGCGAAGTCCTCACTGCGTAACGGGGCGATGTGGTCTTGAGAGAGGACCGTTTCTGCCTGGGGCAGCCTCAGTTTTGCAGAGGTTCTACTGGAATCCAAGGTGACTGTAGATTCAGAACTGACTGGAGACTTCTGGGTACCCATTAGTAGTTGAATGCCCCGGCACAACTCGTATCTTGGCGTCCTCAGTCTCCAAGGGGATGAGACTGGTTATATAAATTTAAGGCTAATCAATCTTGTATTGCCAGTTTTGAGACAAACACACCCTAAATGATGCAGAGCTGACCTTCGATCTTTCCCAAAGTGTCAAGGTAAAGAAGGAGACAGATGCAAAATGTAGGTCAAGCTTTGTTCTGATTTTAGTTAGCCATTGAACATCTGCAGGCTTTCTCTCTCTGACTCCCTGTCCCTCTCTCTCCCTCTCTCTCTCTCCTTTCTGTCTCCCTTTCTTTCTCTCTCTCTCTCCTCTCTCTAGCAAAAACAGCTTCCAAGTCCCTCACAGCCTCTGAAGAAAACACAAGTCATGCTTTTAATGAGTAGCAGGTTAAAGGCCAAGGAGTGAGTCTGTCCTTTGTCTCCGTGAGGAGTCAGGTGGGCTACGCAGTCATGCAGATGGGTGAACCACCACAGGAGGGTAAAAGCAGCATGGCCCATGCAGTGCAGCCCTCCCTTCTTGGTGAAACTTGAAGAGGGGCCAGGAGAGGACTCAACCTCGCCTTTCCTTCCCTTCCCATACAATGGCACTAGGCCATTAGAAGAGCTCATTGAGTTTATCTGGGAAAAGCAAAAGGGACCAGAAGTTTCGCTGACTTGTACACACATGTGCACACACACACACACACACACACATACATGCCCTAAGCAACATCCTTCCAGAGGTTGCCCCAGGTTTCAGACTCAACTGTGGCTCTCCAGGCCAAAGGAAGCCCAAGCTATGTAGAAGGAATATGGGTGAGGAGGGGTCCAGGGGCTCACCCCCTGCCTTCCAGGCCCTAGCACCCTTTCTCTTTTCCCTCCCTGATCCCAGCATTCCACCCAGCCCTGCTTAGCTCTCTTCTGCTCCCCAATTCCCAGGGGCAGTTCCCAGCCTCACCTGGTCACCTGGAACTCCAGATCCCCATGTGGCTCCCTCCTCCCCATGCTGGTTCTGGTTCATCAGGATTCTCCATGTTCTCGTAAGAGTCTGCATCTGGACAGGACCAGGGAAGAGTAGAGCAGGCAGGGTGGAAGTAGCCTGAGAGGGGAAGTCAACCCAGAGGACAGCCAGGGACAATGGCAGAAGCACCCACCTTCTTCATGATGGGGGCCAGGCTGAAGGGAGCGGAGCTGAGGGGCTGCGTACAGGATCCCTCTCATATCCTCATAGGACTGGGACCCTGCTTGGGCAGGGGATGGAGAATTGGAGGCTCAGGAGCCACACTGGGGGCTTGGAACAGGGAAGTGCCACCTACCACAAGGGAGCAGTCTGAGGGGCCTGGAAGGTGGAGGCTCCACCTGTGTTGTACTAGGAGTGATTATGACAGCCTTGGGTTTGGGACTTGATTGGGTATAGGGTCAGGGTTAAGGGATAGATTATGGTCATGGTGAGAGAGCCAGTCAAGAACAGAACTGGGAGGAGTCAGTCAGAGTGTGAGGAAGTTACAGCTGTGGTCAAGGTTGAAGTCTGCACTGGGGACGGGGTGAGGACAAAACTCCAGGATGGAATGAGTTGGATTCAATGTTGATGCTCAGGTTTAGAGACTACAGGCACTGAGGGTCAGGAATGGGATTGGAGTCAGCATTATTAGAGTTAGGAGTAAAATCTATCATTGGAGTTTAGCTTGGGTTCCAGTCAGACAGGTCAAGGTTGCTTATAGTGTCAATGCTGCAGGCGAATCAGTCCCAGCTGGGCAAGGTGGGCTGGTCCTAAGTATCTCTCACCAAGTGAGGTTGCTTCCCTGCTGGGGTCCCAGGCAGATCCATGGGGGCTCAAGAAGTCTAGAAAAGAAAGAGAGGAGTCACTATTCCTTCTGGCCTCTAGGCCTCTCCTGCCCCAGGAGCTGACCATTCATCCTTACACACACCTGTTGTTCTGGCTACTGGCTGGGCCAGCTCTTCATCCGCGTTCTCGTAAGACTCTGCAGCAGCAGAAGAAAGAGCTCCAGGGACTGCTACTTTCTGCTAGAGGTTCTGCAGCACGTGGGACCACTCATGTCTCCAAGTCCCTACATGGGCCCCAAATTACCGTTGGAGAAAGAGTCCTCATCCACAGAGCCCAACGGCCTGTCCTCTGGGTTCTCATAGCCACTGGCATCTGTGGAGAAGGAGGGGTGTCCAGGGAGGGTCCACCACCCACTCTGTTATGGTCTGTGTCTGGATGTCCCTCCAAAGCCTCATGCGGTCATGGGGGGGAGGGCATCTTTTAAAGATGGCTGAATCTATAGTTTGTGATTGGTTCATTGTCTAGTGCTGGGATTGGCAATATGAGTGCTGCAGCCACCCTGGGGCCAGTAGCTTACACACAATATAAGGGAGGAAAAGCGGCTTGCCTCTCCTTTTTGCCCTTTTGCTCCTGTCACTTTTGGTATCTGCCACAGCCACTATGAATGGTTGCCCCTCAGCCACACCACCCTGCCTTGGAACCTGCTGAGTATAGTCTGAAACCTCTACAAACTGTAAGCTAAATCAACCTTTCCTTCCTTCATTTTGGATGTCAGGCATTTTGTCTCAACAGAGAAAGAAAAGTAACCAAGACAAAGCCTTTCCTTCCTTCATTTTGGACATAGGGTATTTTGTCCCAACAACCAGAAAAAATAACCAAAGCCCACCAGGGGAAGTGGGGAAGGTGGCAATCTCACCCTGGGAGAGCTGGTCCTGCTCGAGGTTGGAGTCGTTTTCATAGAACTCAGAGCCCTCCTCACTGTCTGGCTCCTCATAGGCCTCCCCTTCCTCTTCTTCTAGGCCTGGGGGTTTGGAGATGAGGAGGGAAACTGAGTCACGGCCCTTTTCCCCTAACCCCAGCCAGAGACCCCTAGAACACCCTCCAAGTGAGGAACGAACCCCTCCATTCACCTGCTATTGGGGGGCTTCGAGACCCCACGGCTCCAGCCTCCTGGACATCGCTGCGTGGATTTCCGTAGGACTGGACGGTACCCCCCAGAGCTGCTGCCCAGCGCTGAGCGCGCCCTGGCAAAAGCGGTGTCGCAAAGGAGCCAAAAAGGCCCGGGGAGTGGGGTGCGTAGGGGAGTGCTTTTGGGAAAGACTCTAGGTGCCTGGCCTTGAACTACGTGTCTAGATCTAAATCTGGGGGTGCAACCTCAAGTTCTAGGGTAAGGTTCCACCTTGGCTTTGGACTTGAGGAGCCGAGTCCTGGGAGCGGAGCCACATCTGAGCAGTTCCCAGCACCCCATGGGAGGGGCTCCGAGCTCTATAAGGCTTGGCCCCAGGGGATTGGAGGGATCAAGAGAGTGGGTGGAGCTGCAACGCTGGGCGGAGCTTTATGCTGAGGGGCGGGGTCAGAGGGTGCCACTTACCAGAGCTGGAGGTGGGCGTGGGAAGGGACAGCACGTTTCCGTACTGGTTAGGGGTCCCGTTTCCTGGGGGAGGAGTCACTTTGAAGAATCTGGAGGGAGAAGTGTAGGTGAAACTAGACCTGAAAGGGACTCAGGAATCCCCGCCGGATTCTGTCACTTGTGATTAGCTCCTCTGTGCTTGGACCGCCTACACTGGAGTCTGGAATCATTCCAAGGTTGTTTGTTTGTTTGTTTGTTCTGTTCTGTTTTTGAAACTGGGGTCTCACTATGTAGTTCAGGTTGGTCTTGAACTTAGAATGTAGCCCAGGCTGGCCTCAAACTTGCAGTGATCCTCCTGCTAGGTTTACAAGCATGCACCACTACGCCCTGCGTTCTAGGTCTTGATAGAGCGGGTCTCTTGGGAGCCCGGCCTTGATCCTGCTCAATGTTTTAACTAGTAGAGGTGCAGCAAAGGACCCCAGGGGAGAGGAAATAGTAAGCGAGCATGTTAGAGTGGAAGGGAGGGGCTGAGTGAACTTGTATTACCTCCTGTTGGGGTCAGTCATTCGTTTCCTTTTCCTCCTCAAGATCAGGGCTGGTGGGAGTTAAGAGGAATGATCAGAGGAGGGGCTGCTTGACAGGGTGCTGGAGAGGTCACATAGGCTAATAGAGGAGATGGTGGTTTAAATGCCAGGGGGTTTGGGGACTTTGAGGAGGGTTAAAGGAGTAGGGGGACAGGGTTGAGGGATGTAGAGGGGAGGAGAGGGAGGTGACTGTCAGGCTGGCCAATATGGATGCATCCTGACGAAGACTGGAGTAAGGTTTGGGCAAACTGGCTGGGGACATGACTCACCTCTTCGGATATAAAGAAAGGCCATCAGAGAACCCAGGCAGAACACCAGATAAACCAAAAGCACAGCTGGGACCTTCCAGCCACCACGTCTCAGCAGCCAGTGCCACACTGCTAGGGGATAAGTGCTATGAGTAAGGATCCCAGACTGGCATCTTACTTCCCAGCCTCAAGAATACAAAGGAACATTGATCTGGGGGACAGGAGCAAGACACAGACTTGAAGTCCCAAGGTATGAGGATAGTTCTCCTCCCTCTAAGGAACCATGCCCCACAGGCAGAAGCTGGCACAGAACATGGTGAAGTATTCATTGAGCAAACTGTGTACACAGCATGGAAATTTCAGGGCAATGGTCAAAGCCAAGGGCAGAGGTGAATTTGTAAGGGTAGGATTGGGATCCAGGACATTGCATGGTCGTTTGGTGTGGAAGTTGAGGTTGAGTACGGTCAGGATAGTATGGTAGGGTTGTATTAAGGAGGTAGCATGGACGGGACATTTTGACAGATTTAACAGGTGGGGAAGGATGCCAAGGCTCCTAGCTTGGGCAAGTGGGCAGATGGTGGCATCTTTCTCTTTAGCAGAGCCACTTAGAAGATTGAATTTGGGGAAGACATTGCATTTTATTTTGTTTATGCTGGGCCTGAGGTGTCCATGTGGCCTGGAGTAGAGTCACCAATACATGGTGACCCAAGAAGCCATGAGAATAAAGGGAGTCAGAGGAGAGGAGTATGCAGATCTGGATGAGAAGGCCCAGGATTTTGACAGTGAGGAGCAGGAAAAGAAGCCTCCATCAAAGCTCCTGAGAAGGAAGAGCCAGTGGTAGAGATCCAGGAAAGTCAGATCTTAGAAGCAAAGAGGAAAGAGCTAGAGTCGCAGTTGGGCTTGGAGGTAAGGCTGGTCCCAACCCTCAGATTTTGGCCCATAACTGGCTCCCAGTTCTTCCAGTAGCCCCACACATGCTCCACAGTGACGACTGTACCTGATCGGGCAATGACCTTCATGTGTATCTCGGTGGTCAGGTTGCCACGGAGACAGTAATAGGTACCAGCAGCTTGAACAGTGACCTGGGACAGCGACAGAACAGGCCCTAGGACCCACATCTCTTGGGTTGGGGGCTTCTCCCTCAAGAAGAGGCTCAGCAGTAAGCTGTCAGTCTTCTTAGGGTGCACCCGGCTCCAGGAGATGGGGCCTCTGGTCACATGGGCAGGGGGCACTCCACAGGACAGCCAGAGTGTAGAGCCAAGGGACACAGTGAGGTCTGGAGCAAGAAAAGACAAGGTGAAGAAAGCCTAACCCTTGGGGAGGGGTCTCATCTCCCCAAAGCATCCAGTCACCATCCCCCATCCTTGGAGCTCACTTCGGGCGTCTCCCCAGCCTTGTCCCCTTACCTTGAGTGAGGCTCTCATTCAGACTGCCCCTTGGCAGGGCACATACCGACTCTATCTCCAAACTCTGAGGGCGGTCTTTGTCCCACACGTACAGCTGGGAGCTGGTGGAGTGGCGAGAAGAGGTCTTGGAGCCCTCTGATGACCCATTCCCTGGGCCACAGCTTAGGTCCCCTAAGTCTGAAGCATTCCACCGGAACAGCTCCCCTGGGAAGAGACCCAGGACCAGACACAGAGATGTCAGGGAACGGGGAGAGATACAGAGACCAGCAAAGCAGAGATTAAGAAAGAGGCAAGGGGGAAGGGGGACAGACCCGAGACAGCCTAGTGACGAGTCGCAAAATCGCAGGCATCTGCTCCCCCAAACTAGTTCCTTTCTTGTCCCTTGGCCCTCCCGTCCCTCTCTAGCTGCTGGACACTCCCTACCCCAGTCCATGGCGGGCCTCCCTCTTCTCATCCAGCCCATGCCCCACCTGGCCCAGCCCTCACCACTGCCCTCCACGCTCACTGTCCAGCTGGGCTGCCAGGCATTCTTGGAGGGGGGCCCTGGCTGGCAAAGGTAGAAGCCCCCCATCTGGTTAGAGACATTGAAGATGAGCAGCAGGATGCCCAGAGGTCCCATCTGGATGCCCAGGCCAGGGAGCCCCAGGCTCAGCTCTAAGAAAGGTGCTGACTGGTTGCCCCGAGACCAGACCAGCTGCTCCGAGGGGGCACTGGAGGGATCCCGGAGGCATGGCAGCACAGCATCACCACCCTCTGTGAAGGGTCGGGCAGAGAGAGAGAGGGAGAGAGAAGGGTTAGCTTCCCACAGAAACATCTGACCCCTGAGAAGGAGGGAGGGCCCACGAGGTGGGAGTAATGGGTCTTCAGAATCCTCTCAGATCCTCCCAGAATTTCACAAGCAAAATGGAGGCTCGGCGAGGGAAAGTTACTCAGCTGAAGTCACCCAGTGGAACCCAGACCTCCAGGCCCAATTCCTTCCCTCCCCGCCCTTTGAACATACCTTCCACCTCCACCAGCAGTGGTTTCTGGGACCTGACTCCCTTGGGGAAAAGAAAGAGGAGGAAGGAGAGGAGCAGAGGAGGTGGCATGGCAGCCAGGATCCCCGGGGCCACCCAGCTTTGCCGCGCAGGGGATGCTGGGGCGGGCTGGGGCCTGGTGGGCAGTGAACCATGGGTGTCTGTGGAGGTGGCAGGCAGTCCCCCCAGAGAGGAAGGAGATGGTCACGCCTTAGACCCTGTCTCCAGGCAACTTCGGCAGACCACACAGCTCACCTCTTCCCTGCCATACTGTTTTCTTGTTTGTTTGTTTGCTTTTTGAGACAGTGCCTCATTATGTAACCCAGGCTATCCTGGAACTCAGCAGTCCTCCTGCCTCAGCCTCCCAAATGCTGGGATTACAAGCAGACACCCACACATCTGGCTACACTGTTTTATTTTCTTGGGAGTTTTGTTTTGTTTTGTTTTGTTTTTGGTATCAGGGATTGAACTCACAACTTCACACTTGTACACTGTTTTATTTTCATCCCAGCAGTTACAACCATGTGGAATGATCTGATTTGCCTGTCAGCTTGTTGTTTCCCCACTCATATGTAAGCCCATTGGAGTAGTGACAGTCCTGTTTGTCACCATGTGTCACAGTGCCCTAGAACAGGCACTCCTATGTGCCTGACAAATACCTGTTGCACGAGTGGATTCAGTTTTAGGGGCTCCCTCCTTTTTATTTCTCTTGTGTGTGTGTATGTGTGTGTGTGTGTGTTTCAAAAGGCTCCCTCCTTTCCAAGCTCTGAATCCATTAACATGCACACTCACACACAGACACACACACACAAATCTTTTGTTCAACAAATACTTGATTTTTTGACATGGGGTCTAGCTATGCAGTTCAGGCTGGCCTTGAATTCACTATGCAGCCCAGACTGGACAACAAATATTTCTTATATTTCCTGGGTCTTCTATCTCCATACAATACCCATCAGCACATTTTGTGGTCTGGAAGACCAGAGTTTGAATCTTGTGGGCCATTACTTGGCTAATTCGGTACCACCCAAAGCCTTAGTTTCTTCCTCTGTCAACCAGGGATAATATTAATATTATAAAAATAGTACTTGTGAGCTGGGAATGTGGAGTGCTCATCTAGAATCTGAGAGGCCCCGTGCTGGATCCTCAACACTGTTTAACTCAGCGCATAGCGATAGTAGGTCTTTACTTAATAACTGACATCAATTAATCAATTAATAGCATCAATTAATGGCTGAGAACTCAAGCCAGATTTTGTGGGTTCACACCACAGGCAAGTTTCCTCACCTGTAAACCAGGGTGATAAGAGCCTCTACACCACAGATTATTCTGGGGCTAAATTAGTCAATGTCCATCATGCTGGGAAGGGGCTGGGCAGCTGTTTGAGAGACAGGAGGCACCATAGCTTCTTCGTAGTGGTCAGAGTGACTGATGGGCTGGGCATGACGGTGTATGCTATAATTCCAACACTGGGAGGCTGAGGCAGAAGGATCACAAGTTTGAGACCAGCTTGGTAAACTTGGGGACTTAGAGAGGTTCTGTCTCAGAATAAAAAAATAAAAATGTCTGGTTATGTAGATTCAATTCTGAGTATCACAAAATAAAATAAAGAAATGATTGAGGATTAAGGTCCCTTTCTCCCCCAGGAAGCCCCTGCTTTTGCTATGGAAGCAACCCATTTAAAAATGAGGAAATCGAGTCCCCAAGAAAGGCAAACGCCTAAGGTCACACATCCAGCTGGTGTTGCAGTGAACAGGACAGCCCGGGAGTCCTGACTCCCGAATCTCTCCCTCCCTCTCTGTGTGCTGGGTGGAGGAGGGGCACCTGCTGCTGCTTCCATCCAGCTCAGCCCTATAGTGCGTGTGCGTGTGTGTGTGTGTGTGTGTGTGTGTGTGCCTTTCACTGAAGGAAGGGAAAGGGTCTCAAGTGACCACATTCTCAGTTGTCGAGTCCCAGGCCTGTCTCACTGGGCTGTGGCTTCCTGTTTGCCCCGGCAAACCCCAGGGGACCCTCACAGGTGGCAGGGCCCCCCACTTCCCTTTAACTGGGTTGAGAGCCCTGGGAGGCGGAAGAGTGGGCACTGGGGAATGGAGACAGTGAGTAGCAGGATCCCCACTTACGTTTCACTCAACAAAATCTCCTGAACCCCCTGTATTAGCTCCCCAGCTGCTGGGCTTTGCTCTTGCCAGAGGATGACAGTCCCTGTCCTAAAACATTGCAGGGGCTTTTCTTCTACCAAAAATAAAACTCCAAACCTTGGCCTGCAGAGGCGGGAGTGATGCTGCATTTTCCACCCGCCTCTCCACCACTCTCCTCCTGCTCACCCTGCGGAGCGCGTCCCGCCCCAGGGCCTGTGCCTCCCTTGCTTCACTGCTTGACTGGCTCCCGTCAGCGAGTCAAATGTCACTTCCTCAGAGACACCATCTCTGAGTCCCCAGGTACTTTTTTGACCTCAGGTCCTTATTTAATTTCCTTTCCAGCACTTGCCCCAGTCTCAGATTATGCTTGTTAGTCTTCTCATCAACCTTCTGCACTAGACTATTTGGTCTTTAACAGCAGGCATCTTTTATGTCCCTAGAGGTACACTGGCATCTAGTAGATGTTCTATAAGTGCTTGTTGAGTAAAGGAAGAGAAAAAAAATAGGAAGCATAAAACAAAACTTCTTAAGCATATGCTCTAAGTTACCAATGCTTGTCCATTTTATATCTGAAGTTTTTCTAGAATCAATTTTCTCCTCTCATTTCACAATCAGAACTAGTTCACTAAGCCAGGCGTGGCAGCACACACCTGTAATTCCAGCACTCAGGAGGCAGGAGGATTGCTGTGAGTTCAAAGGCAACCTGGACTACAAAGTGAGTTCAAGGCCAGCCTGAGCTGCATAGCAAGACCCTGTCTCAAAAAAAGAAAAAGAAAAAGAAAAAGAAGGAGGAGGAGGAGGAGGAGGAAGAGAAGAAGAAGAAGAAGAAGAAGAAGAAGAAGAAGAAGAAGAAGAAGAAGAAGAAGAAAGAAGAAGGAGAAGAAGAAGAAGAAGAAGAAGAAGAAGAAGAAGAAGAAGAAGAAGAAGAAGAAAGAAGAAGGAGAAGAAGAAGAAGAAGAAGAAGAAGAAGAAGAAGAAGAAGAAGAAGAAGAAGAAGAAGAAGGAAGAAGAAGAGAGAAGAAGAAGAAGAAGAAGAAGAAGAAGAAGAAGAAGAAGAAGAAGAAGAAGAAGAAGAAGAAGAAGAAGGACGACTAGTTCACTAGCCTCTGTGCTGGGATCTGTGTCTCCTAAGTCTTTTGCTTCCCACCCATGCGCCACATGTCAACAAGGCTTCTTTTGCTGGGCATGGTGGCATACTTCTGTAATTCCAGGAGGCTGATGTAGAGGGTTCTCAAGTTTCAGCTTAGCCCGGGAATTTAGCAAGTTAGCAAGAGCCTGTCCCAAAAACAAAACAAAACAAAACAAAACAAAACAAAAGTTTTTTTAAGAGGGCTGGGGTTAGTGGGCATGATGGCACACGCCTGTAATCCCAGCACTTGGTAGGCTGAGGCAGGAGGATGGATCACTGAGAGTTCAAGGCCGGCCTGTACTGCATAGAGAAACCCTGTCTCAAAAAGACAAAAAAAAAAAAAAAAAAAAAAAAAAAAAAAAAAAAAAAAAAAAAAAAAAAAAAAAGAAGGGCTGGGGGTGTAGCTCATTATGGAGGCTCTGGGTTCAATCCTGTAGCAGAGAGAGAGAGGAAAAGAAAGAGAAAGAAAGAGAGCTTCTTTACGAGCCTGGGTGCACATACACACACAAAAACAGGGCTGAAAGCCAGGCATGGTGTCGCATGCCTGTAATCCCAACACTTGGGAGGCTGAGGCAGGAGGATTGCCATGTGCTATTCAAGTTCAGCCTGAACTGCATAACAAGACCCTGTCTCAAAAAAAAAAAAAAAAAAAAAAAAAAAAAAAGGAAGGAAAAAAAGGCTGAGCTGGTGCAGTTGCACACACTTGTAATCCCAGCACTTTGAAAGGATATAGCAGGAGTCCTGCCTGAGCAACTTACCAAAACTCTGTCTCAAAATAAATAAATATTAATAATATTAATAATGACTAAGGATGTTGCTCAGGGTGAAGCCCCTGGGTTCAAGCTTCAGTACCACAAAGTAAATAAATAAACTTTTTTTTAAATTCAGAGCTCTTACTGCAGAGCTCTTACCATCCTGTTTTATTTTTAATTTTTTCCTGTTTTACTGTTTTGCAGCAGAATGCCCAACTTAGAACATAATTGCTAATATTTAGTTAAACAAAAGAGGCGCTAATTCCTAAGTCCGCGTGGGAGACATGACTATTTTCAATAAATTTTTAAATGCAACTTCGTCCTTCAAGCATCTGGACTCTAGGTCTACATAGGGGACCTCCCTCAACTCGAGACCCATAATTATGTCATGATTCCCGCCCTAGTAATAGTTAGCCTGGAATTTGTGTGCCAATGATCAAACATAATCACAATGTCTCTCTTCTGAAGCCAGCCACAATCATCTACAGATGGGGACCTGGCCAGGACAAAGACAATTGGAATTTCTTGAAGGTCAGTGCTCATTAACAGTTGATCTTCTACATGATTCTTTTAGCAAAAGAAATCTCCTTTATCAGCCACATGCTTCCCTTGCTCACCAGTCTTCAATGGCTCTCAGGGCCTGCAGCAAACATATCCCAAACAATCCCAACCATGGCTTGTGGGCTGCATGTGGCCCTGGACTGCTAAGAATTCGGCCCCACACCAATGCAACCATCAACATAATTATGATTTTTAGTGATGTTTTTCTTTTTTTTGTTTAGGTACCAGGGATGGAACTCACAACCTCACGCCTACCAGGCAGGCGCTTAAGCCGCTGAGCCAAACCCCCAGCCCCAGTTTTTTGAGGCAGGATCGCACTATGTAGCTCAGGCCAGCCTTGCACTCACATTGTAGCCCAAGCCGGCCTCGAACTCACAATGCTTCTCCTACCTCAGCCTCCCAGTGCTGGGATTAAAGGCGTGTACTACCACGCCCGGCTACAACCTTGCTCTTGACAGGTAGGTGCTTGTGCCGCTTAGCTATATCCCCAGGCCTGTGACATTTTTCTTGATTCAATTGCTAGAGCAAAGACTGTGTAGGCAACAATAGAATGGTGTGTAGGGGAGGGTTTGTTGCAGTGCTAACTCTGCCTCCTGCATCTGCCACACACAGTCTAATGGCAACCCCCTCCTCGTGTGTAGCAGGCGTTGTATGTGCTTGTGTAACTTGGGAAGTTAAAATGAACACCGATATTTCAACCTACCAGCACGTGTGCATGCCTGTGAACACAGGTATTTGTCTTTACTAGGGAGACACGTAAGTGACCTTATTTAATTATTAAACTCAGGCTTGTGTTATATCATAAACTAATTTCATAAATATTAATAAAAGAGAAAGTTTTACTATTTTCTGTGTGGCCCAAGATAATTCCTCTTCACGTAATGAGGCCCAGGTCAGCCTAAAGGCTGGACATCCAGGGCCTACAAGATGACAGCCAAGAGTGACAGCTGCCAGCCAGGCTCTCACCAAACTTGCTGGAGCCTTATATCTGTCACATGTCGTTTTCTCCTCAGGTATCCTGTCGAATACACTGGAAATAGAGACTTAGTACTGAGGGCAAGAAGCTATTGGAGAAATAATTTATTTTATATTATTATTACTATTTGTAGTACTGGGGATTGAA
>RJWM01044347.1:0-13312 GCA_004363535.1 Dasyprocta punctata | reverse complement strand
AAGCACTGTGTCCACATGGGAGACATATATTATCTAAAGTAATTGTAGATGTACACAGATTAAAAACATTTATAACTGATTGAAAGAAAACAATAAAGCAGACAAACCATAAAATTGAATTCAAATGTTAAATATAACCAAATTTGTGTAAGAACTGTATCTTTATATAGGTGGATATTTTTATTGTGAAAACAAATCTGTTTTATAGATTTTTAAAACTCATATGTACTGACCTTCAAATCAAAATAAAAAGTGAAACTGAAAATAATATAGTATATAAAAATATTGACAAAATGTCAGTCAACCATTGAATATTAATATTATTTTAGCAATTTTCAAAACAGAGTATAAAGTTTATTACATGAAGGAAAAGGATGAGTTACAATTGTTTTAAAAGAAAAACCTTTAGCTATCATTAGTAACAACAAATTAAATTCTTCACAATAAAAAGTAGAAGTGATTTGTTGAAATACATTTCCCCAAAAATCTTTCACATTTTTGTACTTTTTTTTATAAAGGAAACAATAATTTTGTTCCTCAAGTATCTGGATAAATAACACTCTTGGAAGATAGTGACAGAATTTTGCTCCAGAACAAAGTAGAAGTAGATGAATTTACTGCCCAGAATTATAATAATGTCTCAATATGGAAAAGTTTGGACGTATTTAATCACAATGCATTATAAAAGACTACGTTTCTTAAATTTAAAATTTGTCTCATAATGGAATTTGCTGCTCACATAGGTATTATTGTACTGTTGTTGTAATACCCTATGGGAATTTGGGGTAGGAAATGAATAAAAGTATATAACAATATGTGGCAACTGCTACCGTTCTGAAGAAAAAACTGCCTTAAAGTTCTAATCAAAGAATCTTAAATCTTCAGATAGTATCCCTAGATATTAGTAAAGTTAACTTACAAGGTTTCATATAAGGCAAATTTCAAATACTTCTCTTTGGTACAACCAATAAATGCTATATAGCAATGATGACTACATATATATTCAACAAAGTAGCCTTTGAAAATATGCTGAAGTTATGACTGAAATATTTAAAAGCAATAGGCAACTCCTCAATTACAATAGAAGACATATATAGATAAAGCCAATTAATAATATTTGATAATGATTACTTCACAAAATCTGTACAAATCTCAACCTAGTAGATATGCAAATTTATGTATGTATGTACTCAACAATAATGAAGTTCAAACTTCCAAAATAAAATTTTCCACCCTTTTAGGTCATTTATTTCAAATATTTGTCATAGTGTTGTAAAGCTAACACAGTAAGTAAGCTTTCCCAAAACAAAGAAAAAAAATGTAGAAGAATGCCCTTTATCTTTAAAAGTTGGCTTAATGCTAGATTAAATCTACAAAGATATTCCAGCTTAGTGTCTAGAATCCTGAAAATGTTTAATATTAATTTAGAAGAAATAATAGAAAATATGAATATTTTATAAAACAATTTTATAGTGGATGTAAAATATTTTATATATTTTATTATGATGTAGTTTTGAAATTTTTTATGTCAGAATCCATTGATAGATTTTCTTAGAGCCACAAAAGAGTTTTCAAACCATAATTTGAAACAAGATGTTCTATAAAATATGTAACAAAATTTGAGTCAAGAATGAAAATATGCTTATATCTGTCACCATAAAAGTAAAAAATAAATTAATATTCCAAAAATTGGGCCAATTGTACTCTTACAGAAAGAGAACAGGGACAGGAAAGATAAGTTCAGTAAATTTTGCAAATTTATCGTGAGCAGGTAACCTGAAATTTAAAGAAAATAGAAAAATAAAATCTAAGTACCCCACGTGGTCAGTGTAAACCAGAAACTTACTTGTAAGAAAGAAGCAAACTTCTCTTATCTCCCTACTAGAATTGATTAGGGAGTTTATTGGGATTACTGATTATAATATCATCATAAGAAAATGACCGGTAGTTGTGTACCACCAATTTCCTTATTTAGTGTTAGAACAGACAAATTTCTATTTATAAAGCAATGTACATTATAAGGTATTAAAGGAAAAATGTGACTAAAGGCATCCTGAAGAAGACAATTAAGATACATTATAAAGCCAGGCGTGGTGGCGCACGCCTTTAATCCCAGCACTCGGGAGGCTGAGGTAGGAGGAGCGTTGTGAGTTCGAGGCCAGCTTGGGCTACAACGCGAGCACAAGGCCGGCCTGAGCTACACAGTGCGACCCTGCCTCAAAAAACCAGGGCCGGGAGTTTAGCTCAGCGGCTTAAGCGCCTGCCCTGGCAGGTGTGAGGCTGTGAGTTCAATCCCCGGTGCTGCAAAATAAATAAATAAATAAATAAAAAGATACATTATAAAAGCATGTAAAATAAAAACAGAAACAAGTACCGTATTCTTTTATAGACTCAAAAATATTTTAATAAATATCAAATTGTTTTGTAAATTAATACAATAACCATTAGTTTCCTACCTTATTTTTTAAAATTAGCAAATATTTGAAAACATTTGATAAAATTCAATATTCATTTGTGATTAAAAACCTGAAGAAAATAGAAATAAAAGGTCTTTATTTCAACTTGAAAAAAGTCATCTATGACAAACCAATGGCCAACATCATACTAAACATAGAGAAACTGAAAGCTTTCACTCTAAAATCAGGAACAAGATAAGGGTTCTGGAATCACCACTTCTGTTCAAAATAATTTCAAAACATTAGCTACCACAATTAGGTAAGATAAGGAAATAAAATGAATATGGACAAAGGACAAAGTTAAATTATCACTATTTCTAAGTGACAAGATCATCTACAAAGAAGACACTGAAAATCACACCAAAAGACTCCTAAAACTAATTGTCAAGTTCAGTAGGATACAAAGTCAACCATCAAAAATATAGTGTTCCTGTACATCATACAAAACTCAACAAGAGAGAAATTAAGCAAACAATACGTTTCAGAATGTCAAGAAAAATGAAATACGTAGGAATTAAACTAACCAAGATTGTGAAAAACCCCTACCACAAAAATTATAGTGCTCTAAAAAAGGAGTTTGAAGAAAATATGGAATAATGCAAAGACAATCTATGTTCCTGGATAGGCAGAACCAGTAAAGTCAAAACAGCCATATAATACTTCCAAAACTACTTTGTAAACTTAAGCAATCTCGACTAAAATAGCAATAGCATTCCTTACAGAACTGGAGTAAGCAAACCTCGAAATTCATATGAAAGCAGAAAAGACCTAGAATAGAAAAGGCTATTCTGGGCAAGAAGGACAAGGCAAAGGGTATCACAATCCCAGTCTTCAAATTGTACTGCAAAGCTACAGTGATAGAAAAAACTGCATGTTATTGGCCAAACAAACAAAAAACCCAAAAAATAGATTTGTGGTCAAGGGAATAGAATAGAAGATGCTGAAACAACCCCTGGCACATTCAGCTACATTATCCTTGACAAAGGCATCAAATACTTAGGAAAGATAGGCTCTTTAACGAACAGTACTGGGAAAACTGACTTTCCCTATTCCTAAGGTTGAACCTAGACCTATATCTGCTACCATGCACTAAGCTAAAATCAAAGTGGATCAAAGATCTAAATGTTAGAACAGAAATACTTAATTTTCTGGAAGACAAAATAGGTAGAACACTTGAAGAAATAGATAGTGACAGTTTCTAAACAGAAATCTAGTTGCACATGAAAAATTACCAAAAATCAACAAATGAGATCACATCAAACTAAAAAGCTTTTGTACAACAAAGGCAATCACCAACTGAATGAAGAGAATAAACAGGAGTTTTACAGAATGGGAAAAAAATTTTGCTAGCTACTCCTCAGACAAATAGTATCTAGATTATTTATTCTTTCAAAGAACCAATTCTTCAATTTATTGACTTTTTGTACTTTTTGTCTTAATTTCATTGATTTCTACTCTCATCTGTACTTAATTTTGGTTAGAGCTGAGATTGTTGCAGTTTCTCAAGTATCATATGAGTTCTCTGAAGGTTATTTACATGAACTTTCTCTGTTTTCTTAATGTGAGTATTGACTATGACAAACTTTCCTCTTAGAACGGCTTTCATAGTGTCTCACAGTTGTACAGTCACTGTCATTAATGTCCAGAAATTTCTTAACTTTTTATTTGATTTCTTCTGTGACCCATTGGTTGTTTAGGAGTGTGTTATTAATTTTCCAGGAGTTACAATCTCTCCTGTGGTTTCTTGTGTTGTTGATTTCTGTTTTCATTTCACAGTGGTCTGATTATAAAATGAGTGTACTACAAAAATGTACTAAAAAATGAAAAAAGTATGAAATTCAACCTTACAAAATACACCAACTATGAACATTTTAAAGAGAAATAATAATAATACTATCTAGAATATCTAAAGAATTCAAAATAAAACTTGACCCCCAAATATAAAGGTTCAATTATAAATGGGGTCCTGGGACACTTCTCAGATGAGAAAATATAAATGGCTAATAAATACATGAAAAAGTGCTCATCATTACTGAGCTTTTGAGAAATGCATATTAAAACAATAGTGACATTCCATTTCACTCCGGAAAGAATGACTACCATCAAGAAACCAACTAATAACAAATTCTGGTGAGACTGTGGGAAAAAGGAATTGTTTTGTGGTCAGAGTGTAAATTAATGAAACCACTATAGAAATCAGCATGTTGATTCCTTAAAAAGCTAAAAACAGAAATTCCACCTAACCCAGCTACCCACCAGCTAGGTATTTTTATAAAACAATGAAAGACATCTTACCACAGTAATGTACTGGATACCTCTGTTTAAAGCAGCACAATTCTTAATAGTTAAATCTTGGAAACAGCCTATATGACCATCAGTAGATGAATAAATGCAGAAAATGTGGTATTTTTATACCAAAAAGAAGGATAAAATAATATTCAGTGAAATAAATCAGACACATAAGATTAAATATATCATGATTTCTTTTATAAGACAATCTCAATTTATAAATAAAATAGGAAACAAAATAAAGATAATAGGAAAAAAGAAAGAAAAATAATGTTATTGTTACCCAGCACGGAAAAGATATCTAACAATACCCTGTTTTAGTATGATTGTCTGAAGTGTTTCGTATGTTTTTGGCTGATTAGTCTGGTGCTTAATTTGTATATATAATAATTAACTTTATGAGGACATATAAATAAATGAATCTGATGCTGACAAAATAAAAGGGAGTTGGAGGGAAGGGGAAAAATAAGAATTGAGATGTGTTTTGTACATGTGCCAGTTCTCTACAATGAATGTTACCATGATGGATTCTTAACATGCACTAGAAATTTCTTTAAATTAGAAAATTATTTATAAAAGTCTAATATTCAAAGTCAAAATCTAGGACCTTGTTATGGCTTCAACAAATGTCCCAAGAAGCCCATGTGCTAATGCCTAGATCACTAATATCTGGCTTTATTGGAATGTAGTAGAAAATTTAAGAGGTGAGGCCTGGTGGAGGAGGTAAGGTGTTTGGAGAACTTGCCTTTGAAGAGGATGTTAGAACTACACCCCTTCCTGTCTCGGTCATTTTGGCCCCTGATCACGATAGAGTTTCCTTCACCATGTGTTTTGCTATGAAGTATTATATCACTACAGAACCCAGACGTGAATAACAATGGACAGAAATCAAAACTTTGAGAAAAAAATAAATTTTATATTCTTGTTGATTTATCTCAGGTATTGTTAAAGTAATGGAAGCATAACTATCAGAAAATTGGTACCAGGAGTAAAGTTACAACTGTTACTATACCTGATGATGTGATTTAAAAGCCTTTGGAATTGGTGCCTGTCCAGGAGGTGTTTGGAAAAATAGACAGTGAATGCACATAATTTCTAATAGTTTGAATACAACAAAACAGTACTTCTGGTTAATACTCAAAACCAGAAGATTGATTTATAAATGAAGACAGTACAGAGTGTTACTACTTACTTTCCTATCACTGAGACAAAATACCTAGCACAACTACTTACAAGAGGAGAGGTTTCCTTTCATCCACAGCTTCAGAGGGTTCAATCCATGACTGGCTGCCTCCAAAGCAGAAATATATGGTGGGGGGGAATGGCAGAAGAAAGTTGTTTGACCCATGATGACCAGGAAGCAGAAGGAAAGAAGAAAAAGTGAATCACTGGGAACAAGAACACACCCATCCAACTCATTTCCCTAGTGACCAACCTATAAACAAGATATAGCTCCTAACAGCACAAGCAGGCATGAACTCATCAGTAGCATGAGGCTTTGGCACTACCAACACCATGCTGGTTTTTCAAACATAGGTGATAAAGAATTTATAGGGTCACAAAAGTTTTCACCGGGATTTCAAAGGTCTAGGAGGACAGGAAATATGTGGCAGTGCTAGGGTCCCAGCAAGAAATTCTTGACAGAGCAATATGCATGTGAATCAATGTGTTACAGATTAAAAACTGGTGGTCAACTTAACACCAACTGTATTACATCACCATGGTGCTGAGTATAGATGGCCCACCTGAAGAAAGTTGACAGTATAAACATAGACGTGGAGAAGAAGAGGGAGGCATTGTGGGTTCTTTCAAGAGTTGCTGTTTCAAGCCAATGGTTCTCCCAGAGGTGCTTGTTATGTTGGCTTCCCCAATATGGAATCGGCCATTATCATCTGAGGAGCTCTGGACCTCATCAATGAGAGTGGTTGTGGTTCACCTTGGGGGAGTTCTGCTCCTCACTTTGTGCATTGCTTTCTGGCTCCAGAGGGGAAGATGTGTGCTGCAAAAGCTTGTCACGCTGGGCTTCCTGACCTGTGCTCAACTATTCTCATTGTTGGAGGAGCACGGAATCTTGTTGCCACTGAGGATGGCTGTGGTGCTCTTCAGGACAGCCCCACTCCTTATTTTGAGCGTGACTTCTCAGCTCCAGTGTAGAACCCTCAACCCACAGCACAGCTCCTTCACCCTGCTGGCATAGACTTTCTTGTTCCACCGCTGACCTTTGGCCTTCTCGGCACAGAATCATAAAATAGACTGGCGTGAGTTCTTATTGTGGGCTTTTAGATTTCCAGTTGGACTTGTGGGAGGCATTATCATGTGTTTTGGGTCTATAGCTGGACTCATGAAAGACATTGCTGTGAGATCTAGGCCCTCGGCTAAATATCCTGGGTCTTAGTGTTGTGGACAGATTTTCCTTCACTTTCTTGTGTTTAACTCTGGATGACCACCATAAAACAGTATTACAAATTCTGTGTCCTATATGCAGTTGTTCTCCCTGTAACCCCTGACTACAACACAGTGATTAAGAAGTTAAAGTGTCAGTGGAGACCCAAGGAAGTTACAGGTGACAAATCATGTAATACTCATTAAGATAAGTGGCAGGAAATGAGCAGAGCCTTCACAAGACAGTGGCCATGTGGGCCACAACCATCAAGGCTACAGAGACAAGACCAATCACTTTATAGCACAAATCATGGCATATTTCCTGTATGTCAGATACGTTGCTATAGAATTTAGAGTTTGCCCTTGTGAAATTCAGTTTTGATTTGTTATAATTTTCCTCATTAGTTTTCTATTGTTCCTCTTGGAATGGGGAAGTTTACCTTGTCCCTCAGTTTTGGATGTACTGTGGTAATTTCTGATTTTTATAAGGGCTTTGCTTTAAGTCTTGGTCAAGAATTTAGAGTTTGATTCTTAAGCAATGCTGGAATACATAAAACTTTGGTGACTCTTGAAGAAGGATTAAATTTATTCAGAATTATAAGATCAATATATAACTCTGGGAGCCATAGAAAGAATTCTATGTTTTGAATAAATGTCTCCCAAAGACCCATGTGTTTTGGGCTTAGTGAATAAGCTTATGTGTCATTGTGACATAGAGGAACCTTTAAGATATGGAGCCTAGTAGAAATAAGTTAGGTCGCTGAGGGTTGACCATTAAAGAAATATAAAAACTCCAACAGTTAATGCCTTTCTCTCTCTATTTCTTGGCCACCATGTGGTGAACATTTTCATCCATCATGTATGTGTATTATAATGTACTACTTCACCACAGGACCAAGAACAACACAGGCAATCAACACTGGCAGGTTTCAGAACTGAAGCCCGCAAACCAAGTGCCAAAACATTTTTCTCTTATTGAGTTGATTTATTTCAGGTATTTTGTGCAGTAACAGAAACTTGGCTAACACAGAGTATTAGATAAAACATATGATCTCAGGCCCTATTCCAGAATTAATGAACCATCGAAACCATAAGTAGCTTGCACAAAACATCAATATTTAAGAAGCACTGCTTTCTCAAGAATCTATGAATGGGCAAAACACTATCAAAGAACAAAAATTGGTGAAAGATGGAAGATATGAAGTTGCCCTACCAGATATGACAATAGTATTACTCGAATGATATTTAACATATTTAAGATATTTAAGATATAATGACAGTACTACTAGAATGGTATTTAAAATAAAGTGGTCTTGATACATGAGTAAGTTAACAATGAACCAAATGACCTATTGGTAAAGCCCATTGTTTATAGCAACTTGATGTGAAAATACGGTAAAAGATGAAACTTTACAAATCAGTAATGATAATAATTCCTCAATGTCTTCAGAGCAATATTTGTTCATGGTGTATATGTACAAGCATATATACCTGTACCATGAGCACGTGTGTGTGTGTGTGTGTGTGTGTATTTGATATATAGGTCAAATGCCCTGGGTATAAATCAAAATTTCAAAAAGTAACTATAGGTGAATATTTCTATGAGCTGGGCAAAAATAAGTATTGCTCTATAGCTCAGTTAATTCTGGCTCCCACAGTAAAATATGATTGATTTAATGTCTTTAACAAAATAAATTATTTTCCTCATAGTTTCAGAGTGTAAAAGTTCAAGATTAAAATTCCAATTCTTTCAGTTTCTGGAGCAGACTCTCTTCTTAGCTTGTAGATAGGTGCTTTGGTCTCACATACCCATTCTTCTCAGGGTGTGTGAGGAGACAAAGAAAAACAGAGATATGACATATTCCCCTTCCCATAAGGCTGCCAGTCCTGCCAAATTATGGCTACATCTATCATGGACTGAATGTATCTTTCTTGTGGTAATTTAAATATATCACTTAAAAGTCTTTTCATTGACAATTGAATCCCAAAACTCATAAGCTAATCATATTTGAAAGTGAGACTTTTGAGAAATGATTACTATCAGATGCAGTATCATGAAAGTAGGGTCTCTGTGATGAGATTACTGGCTTTATAAAAAAGAAAAAAGTCCATAGCTAGAATGTGTGCTATGTCTGTCTTGCTATGTGATGCAATGTCTTCTGCTATGATGCTACTAGAAAGTTCTCACCAGATGCTATTGCCATGATCTTGGACTTTCTAGCCTCAAGGATCACAACAAATTTATACTCTTTTTAAATTATGTGATCTCAGGCATTTTGTTATAGCTATAGAAAATGGACTAAAGTACTCTAAAATTCAAGTATTGAAGTTGAAAAGTCCAATTGTGGCTTAATTTGGAAATACGATTTTGCAGAAACAATCAAATTCAATTTGAGTTTGAGGTTCTGATTTGACACAGATGATGTTCATCTAAGAAAAGAAACCAGAATGCTGTTATCTCTTCATGTTTTCAAGAAGAGTTCATATGAGTGATTCTGAGCAGGAAGGAACTTCTGGTTCAGGAAAAATGAAAATTAAAACTGAGATAAAATCATAAGTCTGCAGGTAAAGGCTTTAAGAGAACAAGAAGGGGAATTGGTGACAATACTGATAGAACTGAATAGGGTACACTCTACAAAGTGAGGGGGCAACTTTATGGAGTTGATTTGGAAATCCAGAGTTCGCTAGTTTTCTACTGGTGTATGACTACAGAATATTTTACAAGAGTCTTCCTTACATGTTAAACGGTTTCCTCTTTGTGTTAGTTGTGGATCAGTAGCTACTCTTTTAATTTAACCTGCTGCTACTTGTAGCTGGTCCTTGTGTTAAAAGTAGGGTGATAAGAGAAGTATTGGCAAGGTAGGACTGGGAAAAAGATAAATATTCACTTTCATTGGTTCACAGTTCATGAATTAAGGACCCAGAATCCCTCTATCTTTCGTCCCTTTAAGAATGCTTGTCCACCTTATGAACACAAAATGAGAAAGAAGCCACAGACAGCAGGCAAAAAGCATCAGTATGAAATCTTCCTTGTTGACAATTTGATCTCAGAATTTTTGTTTTTCAAAATTCTCATAAATTTTTGTTGCTAAGACCACGCAAGGTGTGTTATTTTATTATGACAGCCTGAGTAGATAAATACACAGTTGTTATGGTCTTCTTTAAGTTTAATTATTAAGGTACTATCTCTAAATATAGTCACGTTGAAGTTAAAGCTTCAACACATAAATTGGGGATGAAAGTGTGGTTGACAAAAAGCCAGTTTAAAGCACTGTAAAAAATGTAAATAGCGCAAAGCAAAATTAGATGAGTAATTAATAAGATTGCATTTAAATAATTCTTTTGTTTGACAAATACATTATAAATAAAATTAAAGTTCTAGCTATAGACTGAGGAGATATTTCCAACATTTATAATAAATTATTGTGGGAATATAAGTAACTGATACATATCAATAATAAAAGATAATTCAACAGGAAATATGTGCAAAGGATATAAACAAAACTTAGTAAACCAGGAAACACAATAGTCAATAAACATGTGAAAAGCAGTTTCAACCATTTTGCATTTCTGTAGGGAAATGCAAATTTTTAAAAATGAGATTCTTTTCATTTGCAGGTAATTAGCAAAATACAAATGAATCTGGCATTATCAAGAACTTGTAGCATGGGGGGGCAGTTCTCATACACCTTTTGTTGAATAGCGTATTGGTAAAAGCATGCTGGATATAAGTTTCAGTCTTCCCAGGATAAGTGAACATGTGCACAGTCAGCACTTTCATTTTAATTCCAAGGCCTATTGAAACTACCTCATCTGTAAGGGAGTATACATGCATAACCACTGGCTCTGAAATGGCTTTATAAAGAGTAGAAAATTGGAATTAATCCAAATATTTCCATCAATGAAGATATGTATAGTAATCTATCTACACAATGGAATTCAGCACAGAATTTAAAATAGTAAACTAGATTCTACATGAACCAACATGGATACTGTAAACGTGAATGAAAAACTGTTTAATGAAGGAGAGAAAAAAAAAGAAAGTCTTGGAATGTTGCTCTTGATAAGATAAATCTTCAGTAACTTCCATGATCATGGAAGGCATAAGGATCATGAAAACTAACAGTGTGAATCCTCCATTCCTGCTTTCAGGGATAACATTCAGACTTTGTATTTTATTTATTTAGGAGAAAATCTTTCTGGGGGAGTACAATAGAAATGCTCGAAATGAAGTGAATGCAATACCTCTGCTAGCTTCAGATGATTTTTTTCTGGTTAGCCCTGAATTTAACAAGTATCCAATAAGAATATTTAGCTAGTCTAACTAACGACTTTAGGATTAATGGAATTCACAGAACAAAGTTCAGGGGTGTGTGCTGACTTTGATCCCTCCAGTCAAATGCCTATAACACCACTCAAGATGCACTGAAAGCTATTTTTTTAATCTGTGAATTCAATCCCTGGCCATATCAATAATGACTTCGCCCTTCCAAATGCACCATCTCCTCTCATGCATTATGTTTGACCCTGTGACTTAATGAGGTATTCCTAAATATAAAATATTTTCAAAAAAGTATTAATTTTCAGAGCCCTAGAAAAGCCTCGAAATGGAAACTAGGATTTGTTGGTTTGTTGTTGGCCTGTGGTTGAGCAAGCGGGCGAATCACAAGGCTGGCGTGTAAACAGACCAGGACTGCTCCCAGCCACTGCCAAGGCTAGAGAAGTGGACGGCAGCTTCCTCTACCTGGTGCTCCGGCTCCCCGCCAACTACACCTTAAAAGCAATAAGATCTTCCTAGTTTATTGGAGGTAATAGTTACATGTTAAAGGCCTAACTTTATCTCTTCATGACCTGTAGCTCAGTAAACTGAAAAAGGGGGTCTGAAAGAAGGCCAGGAGACCAGTGAGGAGTAGATAAACACTTCAACTGATATGTACTGTCTTTGTTTCCAGTTACAGTTTTGTCTATCCACACATCAGAAATCACTATTTCAATGCATAAATTGTACCAGAGCACATGGATCATTAAAGCACCTCTAAAATTTCCCACTTTAAACCCAGTATTCTGCATACCACCTGGTAGCATAACTCATTTTTAACCTGCTGCTATGTTCCCGAATCTGTTTATCAACCTTGATTCCTCTTACAGCACTGATAAGAACACATTATGCAGATGTCTTGAATTAGTTTAAGTTCTAATTGACAGAACACTTGAACTTGACTGAGAAGATAAACACTAAATAAACTGTATTTATACCTTTGTTTATCTGCTTTTTGCATTTGTATAAATGTTTAGAGGAGAAAAATCTCAACCACTAAATAACTATTAAAGCAAATCATGGAAGCTAGTTTTTAATTTAATTCTAAATTAATTTGAAAATTTTACAGAAAAAATATTTAAGCTTTCATACTAAATCAATGATACTTTTTTTGCTTTATGATTCAATATAGATTGTAAGGGTATTTTAACAGTATGTTAAATATTTGAGAAAGTTTGCTGAAAAAATAATACTTTATGTTTTATTTATTCTAAAATGAGTAGTGCTATACTGCATAGTTGTCCTATACTTTGCTTACCTAAATTTTAGATTGATCTTTCAAATTTTACTATAATTGATCCATCAAATAAATTTTTGGAGATTTAATGAAAAATTATGTCCAAAGAAATATTTTCCTGGTTTTTGAAGAATGTTTTGTTGAATGAAATAAAGCCTTATACTAGTGTTATTCATAGGAAGTAGCTACTCTGTACGAACTTTTGCATACCCTGTACCTGAACAAATTTGCTAAACTCTTACAAGTACTTTTTGTGCTACTCACCTTCTGTTGTGTTTGTCAGCCAAATATTTTTGTATCATTAATTTTTATAGTTGTATTTTAAGTGTGAGATTTTATTTTGCTTCAATGAACTATAAATCACTTAACTTGCTTTTCTAAAACAAATATATAATTTAAAGTAGAAAAATAATCTTACCCTGGTATCATAATATTTCTTTGTTTTACCTACTTCTCTTTAAAAATTCCACACTAAATTGAAGTAAAGTGGATGTTATATCTTTTTAACCTTATGAAACCTTAACAGACATCTTTTTAAATAAATATGCTATCTCTGAATATAAACTTAAAATGTTTTACTGTTATGCTACTGATCAGCAAAGTATAAAGTATTTAAAATGTCATACATTA